>JAQQAE010015655.1:0-11986 GCA_029823295.1 Pseudamia nigra
GGAGGCAGATGATTCGCTGTGGCGACCCCTGAAGGGAACAGCCGAAAGGAAAAGAAGAAGAAGTAAAAATACAAAAAATATTCAAGAAAATTGACAAAAATGAACAGAATAATTAACAAAATTTTTAAAAATGCAAAGGCACGAAGCTTTCCACTAATCAGGTCATAGTGGGAACAATTATGTGAACATATAAACAGTGTATTTTCTGTAAATATCCTATACCTCTTAAATTTTAAGCTTTTTGCCCTGGGGACATTGCATTGGAAAACTGGAATAGCGAGGATAAAAAAACTACTAGAAATACTATAAGAAAGTGTTTGAAACCAAATGCACCCACTTCTGAGGAATGGATTGATATTATACAGGACATTTATATGTTGGAGAAACTGTCATATTCTCTCAGTGGAAAAATAGACATATTTTTCAGGACATGGATGAAAGGGACTGAGTATGTTAAGGGAAGCATTAACGTGACTGGGAACCAATTTCTCTCCTTACAAATGGGTAAGAATTCCAGTTGTATACCTTTAATTTATTTTATTTTTAAAAATAACATTATGACCACAGACAGGTGAAGAAATAATGATGTCAATTATCTTATTGCAGTGTCACCTGTGAGTGGGTAGGATATATGAGGCTTAAAGTGAACATTTAGTCCTTGAAGGTGATGGATTTGAAACAAAAAATTGGGCACTGTGAGGATGCAAACAATCAAGACAAGAACCACATTGTGATGTCAAGACAACTGGGTCAAAGCGTGTCCAAAATTACTCTTGAGTAAAGGTAATGTAAACAGACTGCCTTTTATCTAGTCTATAGATTTCAGTGTTTTACACTTTTCCTCTCATTCCCAGCTCTGTTGCCACTGGCAGCAGCCAGGGGTTCAATGTCTTGCCCAAGGACACGTCGACATATTAGCAGGAGAAGCCGGGCATCGATCCACCAACCCTGGAGTTTGTGAGAGAACCACTGTACTTCCACAGCCACTTCTATCGTATTCAATCAGCCATACAACACCTGAAGATATTCCATTTTCTATAAGATAAATTCTAGTGTGACTTCAGGTACAAAACAGAGCAATAACTCACTAACATGAAGCTATATTTTATATTTTGCAAATAAAATTGTATTGTGTACTTACTATACATCATAGTTAAAGCTAAAAAATAAAGTTATACTTTTTGCAATATAAAATTCCTTGTCTCCATGGTTTATTTTAGTTTCATTTTCAGTATGTATAAAATACATAGATATGCAGTGTAATTGACAAAATAAATAATAAAATAAAGGCAGTAATCAAGAAAATGAATAAAAATGAACAACATAGTCAAGAAAATGAATTAAAATGAGCAAAATAGTCAAGAAAATGAGTAAAAATGAACAAAATAATCAAGAAAACGAGTAAAAATGAACATAATAATTAAAAAGAGTAAATGTGAATACAAATGAACAAAATGATCAGGAATATGATTAATAATCAACAAAATAATGAAGAAAATGAAGAAAAATTGACAAAATAATCAAGAAAATGAATAAAAATGAAAAACATAGTCAAGAAAATGAATTAAAATGAGCAAAATAGTCAAGAAAATGAGTAAAAATGAACAAAATAATCAAGAAAACGAGTAAAAATGAACATAATAATTAAAAAGAGTAAATGTGAATACAAATGAACAAAATGATCAGGAATATGATTAATAATCAACAAAATAATGAAAATGAATGAAAATTGACAAAATAATCAAGAAAATGAATGAAAATGAACAACAGTCAAGAAAATGAGCAAAATAGTCAAGAAAATGAGTAAAAATGAACTAAATAGTCAATAAAATGAATGAAAATGAACAAAATAATCAAGTAAAACAATAAACATGAACAATCAAGAAATTGGGTAAATATGAGTAAAATAGTCAAGAAAGTTAGTAAAATTGAATTAAACTGTCAATAAAATGAATAAAAATGAACAAAATAGTGAAGAAAATGAGTAAAAATGAACTATATGGTCAAGAAAATGAGTCAAAATGAACTAAGTAGTCAAGAAAATGAATAAAATTAACAAAATTGTCAAGAAAATGAATAAGAATGAACAAAGTAGTCAAGAAAATGAGTTAAAATGAACTAAATAGTCAAGAAAATGAATAAAAATTAACAAAATAATCAAGAAAGTGAATAAAACACACAAAATAATCAAGAAAATGAGTAAAAATGAATAACAAAATCAAGAAAATGAATAAAAATACACAAAATAATCAAAAAATGAGTAAAAATGAGTAAAAAAATCAAGAAAATGATTAAAAGTGAATGATTAAAAGTGAAAAGTGAAGAAAATGAGTAATATAGTCAAGAAAACTAATTAGTCAGTTAAACATCTTTAAGAATGATATTGAATGTGTTCATGATTTTTGCAGGTTATTCTTCTCAGTCACACTCACACCATCCACTCTGAAGGTGAATCGTTCCAACTCCTCGCGTTTCTTCATAGTTATTCAACACTTTTTCAGTTTTTCACGACCTTCCTGTCCTGTTGATGCCAGGAATGTTTGAGTATTTGTGATGAACTGAAGGATGGCCCTGTTTGGCGCTGCGCCATCAGGGACAGGTCCGAACTATAATGCACAGGTGGTAATACTCAAGTACGTTTAATCCTTTACAGAGTGTGCTTGTTTTCCAGAATACTTTATACTCTTACTCAGGTACATTTTGCTCAGACTCAATGATTAGGACTTAAAAAAAAGGTTGAAATGTTTTAAATAAAGAAAAAAAAAATCAATTAAATGAAAACATGAGCCAAGCAAATTATCAAAATGAATAAACTAAACGACAAAACGAGTGAAAATGTACAAAAATAATCACAAAAGGCAACAAAATTAATGAAAATTGAACAAAATGAGCAAAGACATTGGCAACACGATTCAGAAAATGAACAATATCATGGAGGAATTGAACAAAAAGTCAACAAAATAAGCAACAATATGAACAAAAATTATCAAAATAATCAATAATGTCAATAGAAATGAGCAACAACGGGTAAATGATCAAATTAAGGAATGGCATTGGTTAAAAAACACAAATGTTAGTTAAATTTGAAACACAATAAGCAACAAGATTTTTAAAAAATCAACAAAAATGATGAGCATTTTACTGCAAAAACCACATTTACATATCTTAAAAAATAATACTGAGGCTTTTATTGTGGTTAATTACTTTGCCCATAAATAATCAGCACAAAATAATAACAAAAAACAGCACAAAGGATTGTAAAATGACATAGACGAGTTAAATTTTAAGTCCAGTTTAGTAGATGTGATTCATGAAATATAAATGTTATTTAATGAGCAGAAAAAGGTTTATGTTTGGTTTAAAAATTGGAGGATGTTTCCCGTTACACTCAAGGGTGCACATTGTGTTTGAACATTGAGGGGGCCAAAATAATAATGAAAATAATAATGACAATAATGAAGAAAATGAACAGGAAAATTAATTTAAAAATGAACAAAATAATTACAAATATGAGTAGAAATAATCAGAATCACCCAAAATGCAGAAAATAATCAAGACAATGCACAAACTAAATAAGAAAATGAACAAAGTTGCCAGAAAGATAAGGAAAAACAAACAAAATAGCCAAGAAAATGAGTCAGAGTGAAGAAAATAATCAAGAAGTTGAACAAAAATGATCAAGAAAAGAATAAAAGTAACAAAATGCACAACAAATAACCAACAAAATGAAGAAAAATAGGCCAAATAATCAAGAAAAAAATAAGAAAAATGAAGAAAAGAAGCAACAAAATATACTTAAAATGAGTAAAACAGTTGGTTTGTACATTCAAATAAACAAAATAAGTTCTAAATCAAAAATGAATCTACAAATGAACACAGATTCAAAAACTAGAGGCACTCAGATCCCTCCACCAGGGCTGATGTTCACAGAAACTGTTCTTTTTTGACCGGACAGGGAGGTCATGTGATCGTGTTGGTTTGTCCGTTTGTCCGTTTGCAGGATGACAGAAAAACTGCTGGATGGATTTTGATGGATGGCCGCGTCTTGCAATGTTAAAGAAACTGCAAAATTAGTCCAGAATTCGCATCCTGACCCAGATCATGTCCAAATTTGAATGGGTCCATCCTTGGGCCACGGGCTACCTCTAGTGAAAATGTCATTGAAATCCATCTGGTACTTTTTTGCGTAATCCTGCAAACAAACGGACAAATGTGATCATGTGACCTCCTTGGCTGGAGGTAATAATCTGGAAAATGAAATGAACCAGCTGTGAGTAAAACTGCCATTACTGATGTAGAGCAGGATTTTTAGAGACAAAAGAGGTACATATCAACTAAAGTGAAGTGTTTTTGTGAGTTGTGGTAAACGGGCATTTTGCAAATATTATTGGAGATACAGTAAACCTCCCCCCCACACCTATGTTTACACTTGTTTAAACTTAATTTTTTGTGCACGTTGCATCAGTTTGTGCCTTGTCTCCACAAGTCTGAAAAGGGAATAAAAAATGAAAATGAACAAAATAATCTAATGCTGAACAAAAGTGCAGCTAAAATGTCATTATTAGTGTAATTCAGGGTCAAAGGTGTGTGTCAGAATTGTCTCCTGCAACTTCCTTGTCTTCCAACTGCTGGATTTTGCATGACTGCAAACAGCTACTCGTTTCATACCCTCAGTTTCTGCAGATGACATAACCTCAGTGGCCTTGAAAAACACTCAGTCTGGGCAGGTGGGGCCAGTGGGTTGAAAAGGTCACTGCTAGGAGGTCAAAGGTTGCACAACGTTTTCCTAAAGAAGAAGTGAGTCAGAAACATGGCGGAGGAAAGACAGGCTGACCCTTGTGTCATTGTGCGGGAAAGAGGAGGAGGAGGAGGAGGGAGCGGGGGGTTTCCACGGAGGAACACAATACCATCTTTGAGTCAAAGACAGATTTCTGTTAGTGGACGATAGGACAGCGCGTCGTCCACTTCTGTGCACGCTTCGAGGGTTAATTCCTCAACAAACGCTGAGGAATGAACCTGTTAGAGGTCCGTCCATGTGTCTGTCCAAGTCCCTCCCACACCTCAACAAGGATGAATTAGGCTTTATCCACAATAAATACGCCAATAATCCCAGACATCAGCTGCAACAGTACAAATTGTTTATTTTCATATCAGCCCCTGGTGATTTGGGAGCTTAGGTTTGAAGGCTGGCCGCAGTTAAAAGGGGGACAGTAAGTGCTGCCTGAAATGAAATACGAAAAGCAGCTGGGCTTATCTTCACTCACTCTGTGACATGTGCTGCTAAGAGAAAACAGGTGACGGGGGAATGTGTGCCGAAACCCACGTGTAATACTGCAGCTCAAATGATTTGTTGCACTTCGGCATATCATGATTCTGAGATATATTGTGTTTATTCAGGGTTTTCCCAGGGGAACTGTTAAACAAGGTGACGAAAATAGACACAGACAGAACACACTGATCCTTATGTTGGTGTCCCTCCTGAAAGGAATACGTCTGATTACCCAAAAGGCAAATCCAAAGAATCGCACACAATGGGTGAGAACGTAATACTCTCGTAAGCTATGCATTTCCAGTTTAAGTATCTGATCTTCATGCCGGAGCCGTTCAACACACTAGTTGGATATATTTAGAGTCTCTAGCTTGTGTATCCATGCTACAAGGCAGACCACTATTATTCACAACAGTGGAAGAGGCCAGCGCTGGTCTGAGATCAGTCAAGAGGAGAGCGCATGTGTGTCGACTGGTGCGGGATGGCATTAACACCTCGAGAGTCAGGGGTCAGGGCCTGCGGTGGACTCCCGTTAAAAGGATCTGCAGTACATCGTGCACTTTGGAATAGATACACAATATAAAACTGTTCTTCACTGTAAGTCCACAGATGACTCTTATAAACCCACAGCAAAGAAACACTGGTGAAACGGCGGAAAAGAAACTGTTTGGCTCTACATCCTGATTTTCTGAGCCTTTAGAAGACGTGGTTTGGTGATAGTGTGTCATCTTTTAGTTCCAGAAAGTAACATTATCATTCAGTGCATCGCCTGCACCAGCAAGTGAAGCAAAGTGGCACCATCTAGTGACAAACACACGCAAACATGTCATGTGTGATAAAGAGTCCATTTTTGCAGCACATAAGCCAAATGAATGGTAAATCAATGGATAAAGCATCACAACAATTTCTCCACAGTTAATTTATCTAGCAACTCATCAGTTCTGGCTAATAAATGTGTTCAAAATGTGCAAGTGCATATTTTTTTATTGGACTCACATTAACATTTCCTTCATGTAATTGTACCACAAACCTAAGAAAACCTCTGAAACAAGCAGTGTCTAAGCACCTTTAAAGCCACCTGCAAACTGAAAGGAGATAAGAAACAGAGCATCATGTTGTTTACCGTAACTATGGAGATGGAAGCTTTTCCCCAGAGAAATGTAACAGTGATAATTTTAGTGAAAACAGTGTTTAAAAAAGGCCACAGTTCTTTAAATCGTATATTGCTGGTCATGGTAGACACGGGGAATTAAAATGTCTCTTTGTTTTATTTTAGCTTGTTTGCATGATGATAATAATGATGAGTTGTTGCTAAGCTAAAATAGAGACATTTCACAAGTTAAAGATGTAAATGACAGGAATTTACCTTGATATTTTGATGTGATTTTTACTCCTATGCAAGTGTCTTAAAGAAATAGATGTGCAAGTTTTCTATTTTTCATGGTAGATACAGGAAAAATTTGTAACTTAATAAAATGTTTCATTAACAGTTTCTTAAAAACGTGCGTCACCACTGACTTTGGCTACATGCCTCAAAATCAAAGAGTAAATGTGTGGGAACTGAAAAGCACAGTGAGATCTGGAAATAAATCAGAGGAGGTGAAATAATGTCACAGATGTGTCTGTTATGTCAAAACAATATATTTTTATTACAGAGTAAAACTTAATGACATGACCCCAGGTGAAAAATGCATGCGTGACAAACACATTTATTTGGCTTTTTTACATCACAGATCAAATTGTTCTGCACACACGGTTGCAGCGTCACTGAACCCTAACATGAGTATTTCTGTGGTACAATGTGGCAGCTGTATAGATTTGGCTCAGGGTGGCATAAGTGATGATGACTGGCAAAACATCACAGTTTTATGTTGAAATACAAACATCTAGACTTTGAATGCTCTGATACTGAATGAGTTTTAAACACGTCTGCATCAGCTGACAGGAAATAGATTCCATGTGGCTAATGTGACCACGCACTGGGTCATTATGAAGCAGAAAAGCACCACAGGACAAAGATGCATGCAGTTACTGTGAACACATGCACTGTTTACTGCAGCACTGATTGTCGTTGTGAATATATTTTGACATGGATGGAAAGATGGAAAAACTGAATCTTCACTACGAGAATCATCAGTGACCAAAGTGTTGACACAACCTTGACATGTGTGTTAAGTGCAAAGAAACAACCTCACACTTTTTAATATAATTTAAAAAAATATTCATGCACATCTTATGCATCTACAAAAAAATGTCCATGTAATATTACATGCGCTGTGACTTTAGCATGTTTCAAACATCACAAGTTCCCTGAAATTATAATTAATCTGGTCTCACTTTTTTTCACAGTAGATTATTGCAGCGCTGCGTCTTTTGCAATAAACAGATCTGTCCAGTTACATCTCAGCTGAGACAAAAGTGCAAATCATTTTCATCATATGACGCAGAGCCTGCTTCTAATGCATATGCTGACTTAGACCAGGAAGTATGGATTCAAATATGTAAATCATACTGGCATATTGTGCCTTTGCATGGCCATTGCTAAACCTGACTAAAGTATGTTTGAAAATTTGTGAACATTTTAAAGTGCAAACATGAAGTGTATTCTTTTTCTTCTTTTGTGTGGTTTTACAGCAGCTGGGACGCTACATAGTGCATTACTACCACCTTCTGTCGTTATACTTTCTCACCTTTCATAGGTTTTAGAATCTTTTTTTTTTAACCTAGTCACATTTAAAATCCACTGTCTCCAGACACTGTCCTCTATCCGTCCATCTCCTCTTCATTTAATGACAAAAAATGTGACTGAACCAATATGGGGCAACAGTAAGACACTTGGAAAATAATAAGGCAGTTGGAGTGTATGCTATCTGAAATAAGTTTATGATGAACCTATTTGTCATTACGTCTGAGGAAGTTATGATTTTGTTGGCATTAGTTACCGGTAATTCATTTTTCTGTTTTGTTTGTTTGTTTACAACACAACTTGAAAAGTTATGACTGAATTTGGATGACATTTTCAGGATCGGTCAGAAATGGCACAAGGACCAATTGAGTAGATTGTGGTAGTGATCTGGATCATCGTCTGCATCCAGGAAATTTTAGAAGGATTCTTTTCCATTGTGAGATAGAACCAAATTCAACGTTTATCCTTGTAACGCCACAAATAACACCCAGAAAATGTATCAAAAAAACCCCCAAAACAATAGGATAACACCATAATAGATTATATCAAACCATAAAGTTTGATCCAGATATGGACAATATTGTAGATATAGTAATCCAGAATTCTTATACTTACAGGGGTTGAGGATAAATATTTACTGTATGGTAGTAAAGCTATAAACATGGAAATATTATTTTTGGTGAATAACTATGGAACTAATACTAATATGTATGTGATTCCAAATGGTAATGTACGGTTTTCATGGTCAAAGAATCCAATGAGGGTCAAATAAATGTAAGAAAATTACTTTTGGTGCAATAACATTACAGAGAATGATAACTGCATTGGCGAAGGTATGCGCTATACAAATGATTTCTAGTTGATTTTTGTCATGCCATTTTCTTTCTTTTTTATTTATTATTTTTAATTGAACCCCTGGCAATTAAAGTATACTATAAATCCCGTTAAATACATAAAAAAGGGGGAAAAACACTTTCCATAGCTTCCTTAAAACCCCCAAAGCGCCTTCTTGCGTGGGGCGGGCACGAACCCACGATCCAATCGATATTTGCGTGAGGCGGTCACGTGTCTCAGAGCGGCCCAATCGTGAGGCAGAGATGAACGCGTTGCCGCACCCTGGGGTGGTTGATGGCGGATGGGCGGAGCGACTAGCGCAGAGATAAACTCGCTCTAAAATCACCAGGGTTGCGGGCGAAAACAGTGACAACAGCCGTCCCGCTTCAACCGTGAGCTGATTGTGTTCCGTCACGTCGTCAGAGAGAGGGTAAGCTGTGAACCCGGAGGCCGTGCTCGCTGCTGGGCGCGACGCGGCCCGTGCGTGTTGTTTGTGATGTGTTTTCTCGGTGGGTTGACGCGCAGGAGCTGGTCCTTTCAGGCGGTTTCCGGTGCGGGACACAAACACCCCCTGCCCCCCACGTACACAGTCTGTGGCCGGTGTGTTTGGTGCGCGGGTCCCGTTCGCCTGCAGGCCCGGGGAGTTTCCTAGTGACCGTTTCATCCTGGACGTGACCGGTCTGTTCTGGGTGTGTTCGTGAAGTGTGTGTGTTTAATACTGTTCGTGATGGAGCAGCTTCCTGTCCGAGCTCAGCACAAAGACCCGTGCACGTAGCCACTAGTTAGCATCGGTTTTACAGCTGAAAAGACAACATTAGGTCCTTGAACGCGACAAAAACTACAGTTTCTGATTGTGATTGGCCTGTTAAAACAGGACTGTTGCTTGAACAACAGTATGCAGTAATATGTAGAGCAAATGCACTGAATGCAGCCAATCTGGACATTATTGGCCTAGCATGCAGTGACGAAAGAAAAATAAGTCAAATGACCTCTTACCCTGCAGTAGTTTAAGGCTTGATGAGACTATTTGAAACACAAAAGTTCATTGTGAATCCTTGAATCTCCACCTTATTGTGGTGGAGGGGTTTGTGTGCCTGAGTCCAGGAGGTAGACAATTTGCTTCTGGTAGGGTCTCCCAAGGCAAAATGGTCAGACTAGGAGTGATTCAGAAGACCCTTTTGACGATGCCTTCCTGTGGGCCCCCCACCTGCAGGAACAGTCGTAAGGGTCCGGTGCTGTGTGGTTTGGGTGGCGGGCCTTGGGTGGTCCAGTCCCCGGTTGCCAAAAGTAGCTCCAACTGGGAGGAGGCCAGGGTACGTACTGGTCGGACTATGTCTCTCGGCTGGCCAGGGTACACCTGGGTGTCCCCCCAGAGGAGCTGGAGGAGGTGGCTGTGGAGAGGGAAGTCTGGGCTTCTCTGCTCTGGCTGCTGCCCCCACGACCCTGACCAGGATCAGCGGCAGATGATGGATGGATGTTTGAAAGTCTGTGGACATCTAACCACTCATTACGCAAACTTTGACATTTAAATTACAGGTTTATAATTGTGAACATCAGAATATAATTTGATTTTAAATGGCTATTAGGTGAAAATAAACCTTCTCATGCTGAGTGTGAATTAACAGGGTTGACGCTCAGATGAAGGATGTATTCCACTTTCTCCAGAGTTGAGGTTCATCCTGCTATGCCTTAACGGACCAAAAAATGAAAGACAGTTTTTTTAAAATCCTGTTTGACTTTACTGACACAGTTTGACAATGAAAGCTGTCTTTACAAGTTAAGAAGGTCCTATTCTGTGGCGAAACTATTGAGGAATAACACAGTGAAAATCCACAATAATGATAATAACAAAGTGTCATGAGAGTCATGTCTGTCTTTGCAGCTCAATATAAGTGGACGTGCAGTCATTATCGCCTCTGTCAATACCTTTTTAAACTTGTTTTTGAAGACTGAATGAAAATGTGAGTTAATGGCTGCCGTGACCTGTTTCACACGAGGTGAAGTCCACTTCGTAGATATACACAGAAATATGAATTAATTTACTAACGGCAACCTTCATAACTCCTGAAATGATCCTTTAAAAGGACGACTGTGCAGTTGATGGAGGATGTATGGTTGGTTGTTTCTTGCCATCGTGTGCTGTTCATAGTTTTACTTGGGTCACATGGTGTGGTGCAGCAGAAACATTATGTCTCTGTGCATTAGTTATCTGCTAAGTCACTTAATGTTAAGCCACATATTATATGGAACTGACATATTAATGTGCTCGTACACTACATTTAGGTTTATCTCACTTGTGAACACACTCCCCACATTCATATAAATCCAGTGAGTTTGTAGAACCCCTCCCCACCCCAGGGTCGAATCAAGGGAAGGGGAAACCTCTAACTCAGGAACTGAAGTTGCCAAAGATGGGGTTACGGAAGTTTTACTGAAACTTTTTTTCAGTAAAACTGTCTCCGGGTCACCAACGAGCCGGTATCTGTGTTTCTGGAACTGATTTGGAATAAATTCTCAAGTTCACAACAAAATCAAGCGTCATTATTGTTTAATATGTCATTCATCATATGTTGCCCATTTTAATGACATTTTTAATTAGGAGCTGCAAATTGTGGAACTTTGTGTATGGCACGAAAGCTTGATGTAGTTTTTGGCTCTCTGGGATACTAGACACATTTTGTACCAAATTTCTGTTGAAAAATATTTTTACTACCTATTGCTGCATATTGTATACATACACAAATACGTAATATGTGTTAATATAAGGTAATTAGTTCTGGAGATGTAGGTCTCTGAACATTAAAATGATGTCTGCTTTGGACAAGGATTTATGGCAGGACTGCATGATTTGGAAAAATATTGAGTATTCTGGGCAGTGTTGTTGTTATTTGAATTGACTTGTTAGTTTTCATGGAAAACACATTTTAGTCATTTAGAAATATAAAGTTTTGCATATAGACTAAACCTAAAGAAATGCAACAGCTTCAAAAAATATAATTATGATTTGTGACTAGGCATGGGCCGGTTTTACGGTTTACCACGGTGTGAAAACGTCAAGGTTTCAAAACCACTAAAATTTTCCGTCATACCGTTCTTTTATGTGATGCCTCATCAGAGAGACAGTCGAGGTCCCTCACGCTGTGTTAAGCTGCAGCCTAAAGCGCTTCTCCGCCGCGAGCGCGGTACGCTTGCTCACG
>JAQQAE010015656.1:0-11986 GCA_029823295.1 Pseudamia nigra
GCACCAATGACCACTCTTTCACCTCTGGGGGTACTCTGCATCACTTCATCTAACTCACTCCAGAATCTCTCCTACTCCTCTAGCTCACATCCTACCTGTGGGGCATAAGCACCAACAACATTGAACATCCCGCCTTCAATTTCTAACTTGAGACTCATCACTCTGTCTGACACTCTTTTTACTTCTAAAAACGACTTCCACTAGCAAGCATGTTACCACATAAACACATTTTAGTCTGTCCTGACACCACCTTTTAGTCACAGACAGGCATTTCCAGCTCTGTCTCATAGTTACAGTACATCCTGAGTAGATCATCATTTTTAAGGAAGCACCACCAAACACCTACTTTATGCATGAGCAACTGTTCAGAACTGCACACATCTGCTTCCTATATCTGAAACAGGCTCAAAATTATCTAAAAATTGTCACTACAGCCACCTACTACTCACCATGTAGCCTGAAAAGAGAGAGAGAGAGAGAGAGAGAGAGGAGTAGGCTTCAATTGTGATGTGAATATGATAAATGATAATCAAGATACTATATTAAATGTACTGTACTGCTTTTTGAAATATCATGTTGGGTTTTAAGAGATAACCTAAGAATGTAAATACTGCATACTTAAATGTGTTGTAAATTTATTTCATGGTTGTGGTTATTAACAGAATTTACTGATTACATTTAAGGTCCCATATTTTAACACTTAAATTTATACGAGGACCATTTATACTATGTTTCTATTAAAGACTGTTTCCTGATGGCGTCATTGTGTCTTAATCATATTCACTCTGACTTTACTCAGAGGTTTTCTATTCACTCCCTTTTCATCAAAAAACACTCTGATTGGATTAACCTCACGCCAATAGACATGAGAGTATTTTGTCATCTCTTCACACCGACTACTGTAATGTACTTTTCATTGTCAATTTTAATAAAAAAAAACATTGGGAATATTGGCAGTTGGTTCATGGGAGCGGAGCTAACTTTAACTTGTCTGTGGTTGGTTTAAAAACTCAAATTTAAATGTCGAATTCTGCTGGCTCTTGTACAGTACAAGGGACAAGTGTATTTTGCTGACCGGTGGTGTCACAAGTTACAAAAATTTAAAACGGCTTGTTTTTCTTGGAGGTCATTTTGTTGTGTGGATTTCTAAGGGCTGACAGGAATGAGCAAGTTCATGTTTGTTCAGCTTTTATATTTTCACCTCAGACTAGTTGTAAACCTCAAAACCCAATAAAGATGAATTTTCACAGCTTAGGACCTTCAAAGCAAAACACAGTGCAGCTCACATGACATTTTCTGAGAGGTTTCAGCCTATGGCAACAATTGGTTTGACTTGAAGTACTCAATAGGCATTCATTTGACCACAGAACAGTTTTCCATTACGCCTCAGACCATTTTAAATGAGCTTTGTCCAAGAGAAGAATGTGGCGTTTCTGGAAGGTGTTCACATATGGCTTCTTCTTTGTATGATACAGCTTTAACTTACATTTGTGGAGTGGTGTTCACAGACAGTAATTTCTAGAAGTGTTCCTGAGCCCATGCATTGATTTCCAGTAATAACCTGGTCACACTAGAGGTGGAATGAGCTGGAATGCTGTCAGAATGAAACATCTTTGTATATTCCTGGATAGTTACAGTGCATTCTATAATTCTAACTGCAAACTGAGTGCATACCAAATATTCCAACCCAAATGTTTTACTCATGCTTAAAACTTTTGAGGTGTATTTGAAGTGGAGAAGTATCGAAGCATTGGAAGTGTAATCTAACTGCACTATGACTGCATTCCAAATATTCTTACGGCATTCCAACAGCATTCAAAACCTTCTGATCACATTTGAGGGAGAAGTGAAATGCCAAGAAACTTTATGTTCTGCTAGAATGTCCAAAAAGTGTCTCAAATGAGCCAGAATGCACCTTCTGACCAGCAATCCAACACATACGCCATTCTAAATACTCTGACTGCATTCTAACAGCATTCGCAATTCCCCTACTGTGTTTCAACTACATTTGAATTGAATCCCAGAGCCAATACACCCAAAATGTGCAAGAATAATTCGAGACAGGTTAGAAGCATTCTAAGTATTTCAACAGCATTCTTATAAATTTCGACAAATTCTGCTTGATTCCTGCTGGTTCCTGTTCCTGCATGATTCTAATGCAGTGCTGTCTGACGGCCCAAAAATCACAACCATCTTGCTTTGATCTTTGACTTTCCTCCTAATTCTCTGAATCTTTTCATGATATTATACTCTGTGGATGGTGAAATCTTCAGTGTGTTGAATAATTTTTAGACGCCGTTTGTTGCAGGTTGGTGAAACTCTGCCCATCTTTACATCTAATAGCCTCTGCCCAGTCATCTTACTGACCTGCTGTCAGTCAACCACATTAGTTATCAAATGCTCCTCCAGTTGTTTTTGATTTAATTTACCAATTAATTTTGATTTTATTTACCAATTAATTTACCAATTACATATTACACAGCATCACAATTTTTTGGAAATGGTGTTGTATTACTGGAATAGCATGAGTAAATTACAGGCCTCTGGACACCATTATTCGGATGAAATATAAAAGTAAATTGCGAGTAACTAAATAGCAGTTAAGAAAAATATGATGTACTAGGTTCTTGTGAGATAGATGATGATGTGGCTGTAGATATATAACAAGAGTAGAGTAAAAGGTACTTTGAAATTCTAACTACAGAATGATTATCTGGAACTGTCAGCAATATTAATTTGACACAACACATGTACAAATACACATGCAGCTAACATTGTAATCCAGTACTTTACATATACATTGGTGCGGCCAATAAAAATGACTCCAAGGTCAAGCAGAAATTCAAATCTTCCTTCTACCCTCCCACGTCCTTGTTTGGACACACCTACTGCATGCACAAACACACTCTCCTGATGTGAATAAATCATATGGCTTTGGAGAGGAAAAGCATGTTCATGTTACATCTTTCGGTCAGTCGGGTCAGATCTTCTATTTATTTGCACATCACAGCTCCAGTTCTGCACCATCAGAGCCATGCTGGCTGCTTATTTACAGCAACATTACAGAAAAATATGATTAATATTTCACCCTAAAGGTGGGGACAGCAGCTATATAGAGGTGCCGCTGTGACCCTTAGGTATAGATGTAATAAAGTACACTCAATATGTGTTTACAGCAGACGTATGCTGGTGAGTTTAGTGAAAAGAGGAGTGAAAGTGATGCAGTAAGTACAGTACATCCCCTGAGTTTGCCTCAAATCTGTGAAAACTGTAGCTCTTATTTCCCTTGAGAATGCTTTCTATGACTCACAGATATTATTTTCAAATACATAAATTGGCTTACATAAAGTGTTGATATTGCATAAGTGCCTGTCCTTGGGGCCAAAACCATACATATGAGAAAAAAAAACAAGAAATCTCGTTATTATAACTGGCAGAGCTCAGAGTCAGACCATTACTACATGGACATGACTGTACACTGTATGAAATGTGGACATACACACTGTGATATTACCCATTGGTTTGTGGGCTATTACATTGAATACTCAACTTCTGGCTATTGTCATGTTGGCTTTTTAGAGCCAGAAGTCAGATAATCATAATAGCTTTCTTACCTCTACTAGCTGCATACTGTACAGTGGTCCCATGCCTGGTACTTGTCCATGCTTCGTGTCTTTCCTTGGCTGTTTACATTCCTTGTGCTCAAGCTATCCTGCATAACTTTTATTTACTGCTTACTGTTAGATGGGAATTCTTATGCCTGTATACACTGGTGGATGTGTTTTAACTTTTTTCTGTATTTCGATTTTGGCCCCTCTGCCTTTCCCTCAAGACACTCAAGCCATGATGCAATTGTAAATAATAATGACTTGCCTGGTTAAATAAATGTCAAATAAATAAAAACCCTGCTCTTCATATGTTACCATAACCCCAGCAATCACATCCTACTGAGCGTTTTGCCCACTAAACAATGCCAATTAGCTTTTTTTCACTACAGACGTTTTGAATTACCTCAACAGAAAGAAAACACAAGATACTTTAATAATATTAATGAGGGAATAGTTCCATTTCAAGGTCCCAGAAAGCCATACAGTACCAGACGCCAACATGAACAAACCAAGAGACTGAAAAGCGATGCACCTGCAAGGACTGCAGGTACTGTGAATGAAAGTACTCACACTAATGTGTTCTCAGCCAAAATGAATCAATATGTGTGCTGGGAAAATGTCTATTTCTGACATCTGAAGATTAACATTGATTAACATTGCCCTACACATCAAAAATGGATGCATAATGGGTCCATGACCATGGCCTGATTTAACACCATATAAGATTAATGTTAAGGTTTGCCAATGACAGGCTGGGTCTTGTAATTAAAGGCAAAGTATTTGACTTGCTTGTGGCCCCTCAACTCCATCATAAGAACAATCAATGGTGTAGTGAGCATCACACTGTGTTACGGGAGAAACAGCCATGAAATAGCCAAATAGAACAGATACCTGTAGACAGGGGCTTCATGTTTCCCTTCAAATCCTATGAAACTCAGCATTTTTAGCGCCTTCAGCGCACAGTGCTTTTTTTGTACCGGCCTGAAGGCATTTTAATGCTCAGCCTGTAGAACAGAGCTATGCTTGTCAATCACTGCTCACTCTCCAACCAATAAAAATCTAAAAGGGGCGGAACATACTGTAGATGTGTGTGTGTGTATATATATACAGTATGTATATATATATATACATACTGTATATCTATCTGAATTCAACCAAATGAATACCCCTCATCTCACTGTCCCCTACAGTGACTGCAAAAAGTGCAGGAAAAACCCTACAGTCCTTGTTAAAGCCATTGTTTGGTGTTCATTCTTGGCCGACTCCTGTTCCACACTCAAACAGAGGAAACAGTTAAGTCTAGATTATCATCACCATAACGCAGCAAAAATAAGTCACCCAGTGTGTTCCACAAGGTATCTTCAATTATCAGATATTTAAAATGAATGGTTCTTAAGGCATTCATTTTCCAGCTCATTTTTAATCAAAGAAAGAGTTTTGAGCAGTTTACTTGGAATAGCTCTAAATGGATCCACGTATAACTTTTTATGCATTTTTGTCTTTAAGCATTAAAAACACAAGAGAGATAACAATTTGGATTGGGTCTACTGGGTCTACATTAGAAATGTGGCAGGATCTGGGCGCCTCGGTAGCCCAGTATGGCTCAAGGCCTGCTCACAGTGGCCCAGGTTTGAATCCACCAAACAGCCCCTTGCTGTATGTCCCCCTCCACGCTTTCTCCTCACTTTCCTGTCAAATCTTCATTGCACCTGTCAAATAAAGCCCCTAAAAGGCAAAAATAAATCTTAAAAAAAGAAATGTGGCAGGACCTGTGGAGGCAACTCTAACTATTCACAAGGAAATGTACCTGTGAATGTCTCCGCTGCTAGACCTTATACTGAACCTTTTAAAGGGAGTGTTTTAATGGTCAAATTCTGCAAAATGTAGAATTGCAAAAGGAAGATTTCAAAGATGATATATGAATGAGGACTTACTTGCTCTTGGCCTTAGGTTGTTCCAATGTGAACTGACTGAAGGCTTTGCAAACCTGTTAAAGTTATTGATATGAAATATTAGACTTAGCTATGATTAAAATTCAAACTGCAGTGCACTGTGCCAGTGCAACCTCCAGCTGCAAATATAAACTTGAAGTATCCTGTACTCTTTTACCTCTACAGCCATTTTCTGCTGTCATCCTTGAACCACTACTAATGCACTCCCAGTAAACATTAAACTTTACTGCCCCCAAACTAGACGCCACAGACTAATTTATCACAGTAAAGATGTAACACAATTAAGTAAACCTAATATCTGTGGCAGACCTTGACAGTGCTACTGTATGCCAGCAGCTTGATTCATCCATATGTCCAAAACATTAGATAAAAATCCTTGAATGACTCACAAAGCTGGCACTGTCGACACTTAAAAACGTGTAAGGTGCCATTTATTTTGATCTTTATGGAGTTTTAAAAACTCGATTTATTGATGCACAAAATGAGGGGATAGTTTGAACACAATTTCAGGTTGATCACAAACCCTAAGATCTAAATTTCCTGATATTATGGTAATGTACTTTCTGGAGTGAAGTTTTATATTGCACAGACATAAAGTAAGTCTGTCCTCTCAGCGGGGTTCACAGTCAGCACATCTGACACGATGCTGAGCTGCTACCCTCAGCCAGTCTCCAGACTTTAGACACCTTGGTGTGGGTATATTTGTCAGAGCTGATACTGACTGACACACTGTAGTTAGATTAACAATATCATTAAACATCTTGGTTACAAAACTGTCAAATGGCATTTACTGGTATTTAAAGACAAAGTATGCATACTTTTCCTAAAAACGATATATACTGTAGGCTCATCTATTATTGTGGGGTGAGAAATGAAATAAATCAAATATAGGTTTGAAGCCTTCCATTTGTTTATTCAAGCTGTGCACAGGAAAAACTCACACACAAGACAGGGTGAGTGAGTGAGAGTCCTGTCTAACAAAGACAAATTTAAATGCGTAGTGCAGATTACGTCACATTCCTTAGCAACGCTCAAGATAGCCTCTGTTACAACAAGGGACAGACTCTCAGTTGGTGCTTCTCCTTTACATCTTCAATGACATTCTCACATATTTGATAATCTCTCAGTTTCCTCACAAAACACTTAGTCATAAATATTGCAACAATTGGTTTCAGCCGGTGCTTTAGCTGGCGGCAATTTAACACAAGTTACAGTCCATAGGTGAGCATGTAGATAATAAATTAGAAAAAGGTTATATGAATATATAGTTCAGAGATGCTCCATTATTCGGGGCACACAGTTAAAAATGTCCATCAATTAATAGCCCTTCTTAGGCATCACTTCTTTCCCTCTGTCACTACATATTATATGTCTGTCACTGTGCTGTACGTACTCTGTCATGGCAAAACGGGTGGCAGCAGGCAAGGATGGTCATCAGACTGGGTTCAGATCATGACAGGTGAAGTTTATTTGCGTAAAGACGAAAACTGTACAGACAGAATGCTCTGCCATCTCTCTCAGCAGCCTGTGCAGGTCTCGAGTGTAGTGGAAAATGCAGTGTCTCTTATGGGCAAATATGGGCCGTGTGAGGCGTTTAGGTGCTGATTGGATGAGGTCCACATGCGTACAGTAAGAGACATGACGTCTGAGACTGGTGCCCTTCAAGGCTATGGAGCTTGGGGTGAAATATGTATTTGTCTTATGGCTGCATCCTGTTGTGACTGACTGTGCAGATGTAACCTGGGCTGATGGAGCCTCGCCGGCCTTGTCTGTCTCTGAGGTCAGTGCATGTATGTGAGTCAATGGCCTTTGCAGATTGCTGAGAGAGAAGGCCCACACAGTAATTAATGGATGTATGGCATAGATGGGGTAAATGCCTCAACAACGCTGCTTGTATTTCCTATTTACATTAAAGGCTAAGATTTTAATTTTATGTCCTAAAATCACCTAAAATCAATATATGGACTCATCCATTCATAATTCCTCTCAGTCATCACTTCTGACCCTCTGTCAGTGTGTGCTGGTGGATTTTCTGGTTTCCATTGTGTTTCTTGTAGGCAGAATAAAGTAAAGTTTAAGGTGACAGTATCTTACTTTGCACAGGGCAGCGTAACTGTAAACTGTAATAGAAGTTGTGAATGATCAGTTCCTTCATAAGATCATGGTTTGATTATGGATTCAGTGTTAGATCCTAAACTATGTTGTCAGTGTTTCCCCCCAAAAATAAATAACACTGATGTTGTTCCAATTTGCTGTGTGGGACTTGAGCCGCATAAAAAACACAAAGAATACATTTCTCTCAAACTAATTTTGGACATTTGATGTAGATTTTCATCAAATCATCATTTTAACATCAGCCTGTTTTTTTTTACTTTTTTTAATGTTTTAAAAATGGGTGATTAACATTTGGGTGATGGGTGATTTTTACATTTGAAAATATATCTTTTTCCCTCAGTGTAGTGTAGTAACATAATATGTTTAAAGTTTGTAAATGATTGAAATAAAACCTACAGGATAGCTGTAGTGCGATGCTCTTGAGTGTAGGATTGCTCATGTTTTTTTTTGTTATAATTTATTTAACTTTCAGAGAGACTTGTTCTTGTGTTAATGGCAACATAATGGCCAATTTGTGCCAGAACTGAATCTGAAGAAGCTTGTCCAAGGTTGGAGTGCATCGATATGGACTGTTCTTTATTCTGTGCCTCTCCCTACTGTGCCAGCAGCGAAGACTGACAGGAAGGGATGAATGAAAGGAATGACATAACAAGAGCGAGGGCAGATCAGAGGAAGCAGACAGAGAGGGATGGGATTCTCAAGCGATTGCCTCAGAGCTCTGAGCATTGGCTTTTCATGAGCTGGAGCCCATGCAGACTGCTGATGGCAGATAAAACCTTTATTTATGCAGGTCTGCTGTGCTAGAGTAAGCATGCTCTTTTGGTTGGTCACGGTCCTTTTCCTCTATTACTTGGACGGCTTTATACGCCCATTTACATACTGAATATATTAAGGGGACTGGGCCTTTTGGCTGCTACTTCTATTTTTTCTTCTTGCTGTAGATTCTTTCTCACCCTGTCATCTTGAGAAAATGATCAAAATGTTTATTAAGATGCACCAACTATCCTTAGGCTGTTGGATTTCCTGTGCTCTACGTTGATATACAAACGCCCCCTAAGTATATCCATTGTTTTGTATAAATTTTTCACCATTCCTTAGATACTGTTCAGGAGATTGGTCACTTTAAATTATTTTGTACCTTGAACAGGACCATCAAATGTGCCTGGACAGTAGGACCTTTGAAATGGTACAAATTAATCCACTCCCAACAAGTATCCTAAAGCATCGCATAAATATGCTGCACAAAGATTATTTTGTATCACATTACATCTTTGTGGACTGTATTAGAAAAAAGAATGGAATCTTCTTCTACCCCTGACCGAGCACTGCTATTGCCTAAACTGCATCATACGATGACTGTTGTTACCTTTTGATAGTAGCTTTGTTGAAGACAGACCTCTTGGTGGAAACTGACAACCTCAGAATCAGCATTTTTTCAAACAAATATAAGACAAGTAAGAAATGGAGTGGTGAAATAAGACTATTCATCAGAGTATGGTCAGATTAACACAACCACTTTCATTTCAAACGCACATCGAATGCCACTTTTCCTCTGGCGGGCTTCAACTTGACAAGGTTATCCTTGGCACACCATTTTTTGCAATTACTTTGCATGGGATCAGATGTCAAGCATGACTATTAGAGACTCTTTTTGGTCCCTGCTTTGCTGTGATTCAAAATGACCCAAAGTGACATAAATGATGCAGATCACAGATTGGTTGATCCAGAATCACTGCTGCATCTGAATGTATCTACAGTACATTATCATGCTAAAGTAAGGCATCTAATATGTTTGTATTGCATCGGCATAACAACAAGCTGGGTTGTAAGGTGGCATCCTCATTTCTAAAGTGAGTAAAGCAGTGTAGAATGAAGCAGAGCTATCACTGGAGAAGCAGCAAAGGGTCCATGTTTTGGTTGGTATTATGCGGTAGATCATGTTGGTATTTTCAAGCTCTGATCAGTCTTTCACTTTTTGTGAAACCTAGAGTTGGGTATACTGTTGCACTCCATAAATTTGCCATGTGCAGTCTTTTCAATTAGCATATATGGACCAAGAATTCAAATCTGCAATAAAGTTCTGCAAAGATCTCTGGTGCTGGTTAGTCTTGTATTTATGACAAATAGAAAGTAAAAATGATAGACATGATTCACATGCTGATTCCAATTTAATTCTGAATCCTTGTTTCCACCAATGGGTTTGTGTTTGCAGTCCTAAATATGATTGTCTGATTTGAACTTTAATCATGATCTTCTCCAAAGCAAACCATGTTATTTTTGTGCCCAGACCAATGACATCGTCACAGCCTCAATGTGCTTCTTTCCATATTTTTACCTTTTATTTTGTGTCATTAGTCCTGTGCTGTTTGTAGTAGCACCACTCCACCACATGCTGTTATATCAAAGCTGGTGGACAAACAACATTTCAGGTCATTCAATTGAGAGGACTCAGAAACAAAGTGAAACTTGTGACTGTCTGAGAGTGATGTCTGAGAAGTTATTGCCATGTCTCATTTTGCATCACATCTGTCTTCTTTCCATTCCTCATCGTCTCTCTCTCTCTCTTCTTTGACATTGAGCAGAGCTAATACTTTACAGTCAGGATGCATTTCAGTCTGTGAGTTGTCAAAGTTGAGCAGAGTAAAACTTTTTTTTTCTTACTCGCTTCCATGTGTGAATGGCAAAAATGTCACCTACTCCTCACTGCTGTCAGATGTACACATACAGGACACACAGAGCTGGCTTCATTCATCGCTGCTTGTGTTTGCAAAACTGTCAAACTGTCTCCTTCAATATTGTCCTCATGTTAAAGGTACAGAGGAGGAGATTATGAGGAACTAATTGTAGAAATTGAATATAATACCCATATTTATTTTTTCATTAAAATATAATCACACAAAAGTTAAAAAAACAATCTTGGGTTTTCATCGCCTTACTGAGAGCCATTTTTACTTACAGAGAGATTTGCGTCTACAGAATCTGCCAAGTTTCTCCCTAAAAGCAGCCTTTTGCTTCCTCATTTTCATATAATAACTATTGAATGGCATTAAGGTGCATTACTGTTACTAAGTGTCGATGTCAGGGGGGATGGGGGATTTATCTCCCTCAATGTTAACAGTTAAATCCCTGTTTTTTAAAATTTGGTACAGTTTTATCTACTATACTTTATCATTCTTCATGAGCCTGTAGTTCAACTATAAACATGAGTCATTTGTTCATGTCCATATTATGGCCTGATCATAGATATTACTGGACAAAGTGAATGTGATGTCACCCATTGGTTTCTGAAGGGCCATTTTGAGGCCAATCGAGTTGTCACTTCCTGGATGACATCTTGGGGCCAAAAACAGGATGTAACCATATTTGGACGAATGGCAGCGAGGCTTACGAAGCGTTCATGCCAGGGGACTCATGGAACGCTAATATTAGCCGCTATCTTCCTGATGCAGTAAAACGTCACCATGCAGCATCAAACCAAATCATATTACGGTGTTGGTGGTATAAACACTTATTTTTTTTTTTTTAACCCTGTCGTGTTTGGCAACTAGCCAAGCAGAACTGTAATCTGAATGCCTTGTTGTGCCAAACACATTTGCTTTGCCAAGAGGAGCTCTGCACCCACTGCAAGCTCCACTTGGTATCATAATTCAATTATTTATTGTTTAATTATTTTTGACATAAAACACAGTAATCCAATGCTATAAGTAATAATTACAGAAGCCAAACTGACAGGGAGACAGAGAAAAAGAGAAACAAAGATGGAGAGATGAAGATGGAAAGAAAAGTGGAAAGTAAAAGTGAAAAAAAGTTCTTCCGTTTCATTCACGGAGGTTGAGTGAATCACCCGCTGCTGCATCTGTGAAATAAAATCATAACAACACGCAACTGCATATGCAAAAACATCAGAAAACAGACAGATACATCAACACAGAGATTATCATGGTGTGTGTGTGCACGTGTGAGACTGTATGTCTGTGTTTGCAACACACAATGTGCCTTATAATGAAGGTGAGAAGCCGCAACCAGGCCCCCCGGCGGTCAGAGGCAGATAGGGAAGAGCCCCAGTGACCCTGGCTGCCCATCAGCCCCCAGAGGTATTGGGGGCCAGAGGACACACGCCCCAGTGCCCACTGCATGCCCGCCCCAGGAGATAGAGGAAGGAGGCCACAGTCCGAGCCCCCCACAGCCACAAGACAAGAGACCAGGGGGACCAGAGGCAACAGGCAACCAGCCCTGGACAGCGGCCAGGCTCCCCCATGCAGACCCAGACCCAGAGTCTCAGGGCCCAGGCACACAAGAGCTGGCCAGCAC
>JAQQAE010015657.1:0-11985 GCA_029823295.1 Pseudamia nigra
GATAGATAGATAGATAGATAGATAGATAGATAGATAGATAGATAGATAGATAGATAGATAGATAGATAGATTGATAGATTGATAGATAGATTGATAGATAGAAAAAGGTTGGAAAATGGGTTTAAATAGGTTAATAAACATCAAAAGACAGCATCTCAAATCTCTTTTGAGGTTAAAACGCCCCGATACTGAAGATTACTCTCCTGTGTCACTTTTCACTGTAAAAGGGTTTCAGGTTTAATGTGAACACAGGCTTATTCTTAGCAGGTTGAACACAGCACAATATGATATAGACAGAGGAGCTCAATAGGAGACCCAGTTTTCAAAGAGGACTTTTAGTTATTGACATAAATAAACGTGTGAACTTACCAAACAGCAAACAAAACTTAGAAGAAAAAAAAAAAGTGGTAAACAGTTCATCCCAGGTGACCCCGGACTGCTGTGATCGCAGTAAAGCTGACCCACAGGTCAAACCATATAGTTTAATAGCATTTAATGTAAATAAAGGTATAGATGATTTTTGCAGTCCCACTTTAAATGATTTCTGTCCGCGTGTGAATATACTTGTGCCATATTCATAAGACGATATTTTTTTCTCTCGTTTCATTTGAGTACAAATCCAACTGTACATGTTTTTATTTAGTCCCTGGTGTGCCTGACAAAAAACCATATTCAGCATCACCCACGACATGAAAGCCTAGCTGTACACAATGTTGTCCCAGGGGTGGGGTTTGGTGGAAATTCTCGACCTGCGCCTGTGAGAGAATAGAATGATATGTGAGATGAAAGGATTACCTGTTGGGACAAAATAGATCTCTGGGTGGAGCACTAACAACATTCATCAGTCAAAATATTAATAGGTACAGGGGGATATTTAGTTCACTGGCACTGATAGGCTGGATGACCTGGATAATCATACCAAATTTGATCCAATGCTAGCATTCTGCAGTATTTGGGCTTAATTTTGAACCTCAATAGAATAGGGTCGAGTTAACCTGCCCTGGTTCAGGCGTATCGGCTTTTATCAGCTGTTAAATGATGTAAATCGAGCAACGGAAGAGGACGTCGTAGGAAATCTGAATATTTTTTGGCTGTAATTGAGGTTTTCAATGACAATGCATGGCATAAAACCTAGTTCAAAGGGTGTGGAGCAGGTTGGCGAAAGCGAGGACTGCATGGATAAAATACAACACAGGGTAATTCCAATTTTGAGTGTATCTTTGGTTATTCCTTTGCCATTACGGGGGCAGTTCACTTTCCTCAGGGATACTAGATGTCAAATTTGGAACATCGTTTAAATGTCTAACCACATTCAGAGGGCAGGAAGGATGCTGATGAAAATGGCGACTGCATTAATAACACAAGACATTTGCAATTTTGGACTCATTTTTAGTTGCTTTGTGGCTGTGTCTTGTGCTTTATCTCATTTAAAGGAGCAATTCACATATTTTGTGACACAACACAATGCTGTTCCTAATAATTCATGCTTTAAATGTCAAATCAGTCCATGAAAACTAGATTAAGAGGATGGATAAAGAATATATTTGCAATTTTGGGCATGTTTTTTTTGGATTTTGTTTATTTCTTGTCCTTTCCTAATGCACTTTACATCCTTTAAAGGAGCAATTCACATTTTGGAGCTGGGTCATACTCGATGCTTTCGTTGCTGTTTGTATTTTAAGCATTACACAGTGCTCACTACAAACTTTTTTTCACATTTAGGACATTTTTTTCCTCATATTTGCTTTAAATGTCTAATCTGCCCATGAAAACTGTATTCAGAGAGAAGAAATCAAGTAAATAAAAGTAACAAATGTATTAATAATGTAAAAAAAACAAGATATTTGCAGTTTTGGGCACATTTTTTGGTTTGATTTTGTTCGCTTCTCCGTTTGCAGTCATTTTCTTGACGTACTTTGTCCTTTAAAGGAACAGTTTCCATGCTTTGGGGTCATAAGACTCTGCTTACATTAATGTTTGTCCTTAAAAAGTAGCACAATGCATTTTTGCAGGTCATGATAAGAAGAAAAAAAAATCAAGGGCATAGTTTTTTTTGGCTTCTTTGTTTGTTGTTTTTTTTCCTTTATGTATTGCATGTCCTCTAAAGGATCTATTCACATTTTTTGGGTCATAAAACAATGCTCACATCTTTCTATGTCCTTTAAAAGGGTTACACAACCCTCATTACACACATTATTCAAATTTAGAACAACCTAGAAAAAAAATCTGATTTCTTACTCATTATTCATGCTTTAAATAAATAAATCAGCAATTTTGCACATTATAGGACATGACTTGGTTTTTGTGTGTTGAATTGTTTGCGTCTCTTTCCCTCGTGTGCTATGTCTTTTCAATGGAAGAATCACAGTTTTCGGTCCTGTTAAAAAAATTTTTTTTCTTTAATTCCCTTTATTCTTTGTAAACATTGCTGAATGTACTTTAAGAAAGTCGCCTGGCCCTTGTTACCGTTTTTTCCTCATAAATTGTGCTTGAAGTGTCTAATTATTGAGTAGAAACTAGAATCAAAGAGCAGAAAGTAGGTTGATAAAAGTGAGGGATGCACTAATAACACAAATATTGACATTTTGCAAAGCAGTGTGAGGGCTTTTGGTGTTTTTTTTGTTTGTTTTCTGTTTTTTGCACTTTTTAGTGCAATACTCACATTGTTGTTTGTAATTTTAAAGGGTTACACAGTCCTCATAGCAAAATTTTTAAATAAAACTTGAATCTCTTTTCTCATCATTCATGTTGTAAAGACCTAATGATGAAGGATGAAGTTGAAGAAAGTGAGGAATACAGTCATTTTCACTGTGTAAAGGTGAAATTCACATTTTTAGCGCTGTAAAAATACACTTTTCATCTTCTTTTATTCCTTTTTTTTCCTCCTTTCCCCCCCTTTATTTTCTTACCTTTTCACCTGACTGTTCTTATTTCCTTTTCCCTCTCCTTCTTAGCTAGTGTATGGTCATTGCCATTTGGCCAGTTGGTGGCGCTATTACGAATGTGTTTCTGTATGAGCCTTGTGTTTCACGTTGTTTGTCAAAGCACTTCGTCTTACACTGCTGTTTTCAAAACAGCTCTATAAGTAGAGTTATTATTTTTTGATTATTTTTATTACTGCATGGGTGACACAGTCCTAACTACATGCACTTGGCAGATGATTTTAAATGAGAGCTACACTGAAAAACAGAAAACATCTAAAGTGGATCCTAACTGACATTTCCGTTTCCCACTGAGGTGATTCCACCAGTCAAATCTTACCTGTTTGGAAAGAGGCCTCGGTCGTGTTCAACGTGTTCTTGCAGTTCTCCGACATGGGCGTAACGTGCACCTGGTAGTTTTCACCGCAGCTCAGTCCGGTGATCTCACAGCTGGTCCCCGGGCTGGCACACGTGAGCTCCTTGCTGTTCTCGTCGATCGCTGTGGCTCTGTACGAATCTGCACCGAAGACTGGCAACCAGTGCACGATGACGGCGTGAGCAGTGCAGCTGTACTGCGCAGTCACTGATGTGACCGGTGTCAACGCTGTAGGAAACATAGCGCAACAAAGTCAGCTGAATGTATGGGACTGTGAAATGAGGAGAAAAAAAAGCAGGAAGACAAATAAAAACACAATATAAAAGATAATTTAGCTTCAAGTGATGTTTTCTTAACATTTTTCCCACAAAATATAATATATCTGCCCTACATGGAAAAAACAGAGTATTAGGTAAATAAATACAAATGACCTGGATCTATTCACATAAAAGATTGTTGCCTCATAAAATGAGCCTTGCCTTCTAAAGCATGCATATTTAATTCAGCTGCAATTACATTAACATAATAGTACTGGGTTAAGTGCAAAAATCCCAGTGTGAGATGTCTGATGGTTGCACAGCTGGTTGAGTTTATGACATTATTCTGTTTGTCTGCACATGCAGTGACGTCAAAATATTAAAGCTGTATGAGACAAATGTATTCCGCCACCTGTCCTATTTGTGTCAAAGTCTTTAATGTGGACTCTCTTCTTTCCAGTCAATTCCAAACTACATTCATGTTTTCATACCCAAATTTGAGACAGCACAACTACATCAATTTTTTTTTCTGTTCAGGTACGCAAGAAAATGACAGTAATTTGGCATAATAATGTGCTTTACTATTTTCTCCACTTTTTTTGTAAAATGGTAAATTTTAAAATTCTTGGATGACAAGAATTATATTTATATCATGAAATTATATCATTTCAGTTAAAGAGCTTGTGCATCCGGGTGGATTGACTGTTATACAAAACATGAAGCGTGAACCTTACATCAGATGTTGGTCGAAGAAAAGTGTCCCGTGCTGTATGTGTGACAACTTTGTCAGCGTAATAACAGGGCTGACAGATGAACATATCGGGGCTGAAGGGCCACGAGCGCCTCTCTGCAGTGGGCCTTCATCTGTATTGTACATATCATCTGTATATTGTACAGTAATCTGGGACAGGACTACTTTGTGTCTCGAGAGTCCGAAAAAAAAAAAATAGAGAAGCAGAATTCAGTTTCAACACCACACCTATGTGGGAGAAACTCCCAGAGAACAGCATGTCTGCTCTGAATTTATTAAATTGTGTTCAAACAGCTATTTTGGTAATTTTTTTTCTTATTTCTTTGGTTATTTAGATGATATTGTTGCTTATTTTGGTTGGTTTCATTCAGTTCTGTTGCTTATTTACTTTATTTTGTTTTACCACGTACATCTTAGTTTCACCCTGTTGCTTATTTTGATTTTTGTTCAGTGTTTAATGCTTATTTTGTTCATTATTTAATCCTACATGATGATTTTTTTAAAGTTTACAATGATAATGAGTTGTTTTTTTGTTCATTGTGTTAATTATGTTAGTTTTATAATTGTTTTGCTCAGTTTTTAAGTTTCTTAAATATTTTGTAAACTTTACAAAGATAACTGAGTGAGAGTAAAGAGTATTCTGAAAAAACAACTGCTTTCAATACATATTTTTGAAAAAAGTACATGTGAAGGAGTAAATGTTCGTGAGTACCACCCACCTCTGGTTATTAAACATTAATTAGTTGCTTATAAGCCTATGTATCTGTACTTTTACTGGCTCTATGTGAAGGTCACATGTTGTTGGGTTTTTAAGACTTATTCCCTCTTAGGTTCTATTGATGCTCTTTATTTTTCAGGGTTTTTTGTGGCATTTTTCATCATTCAGGATTTTTTTTCTGTTGAAACTTGCCTTGCCTCATTGCTCTAACATTGCTGCACAGTTTAAATTGATCTCATAGACTCTTCTGATTTATTCCCCAAAGTAACGAGCTACATTCTTTTGATGGTGAAAGAAGGATAGTTAGTTACATGACTCATTACATATTAAACAGGACGACTGGCACCATCATACCTTAGAAATAATTTGATACAGCACTTGACAGGATGAGGAAGAGACAAGGGGGTCAAAGACGTACTCGCTGTAACTGATATTATATTTAATCGGAAGCAGAAATTACAGCGGTCATGCTTTTTTCCCCTCAGGTTGATGTTTTCGTGACAGTCTCAACCACAAGTAGGTTGTCAGGGCATCTGACTCTTACCCCGAGGATCATATTCTGCATGTCTGAAAGGAGCGCCTCAGAGAGAATAGCTGACCTAGATTCTAATCACCAAGTTATTGATATTGGTTTTGACTGTGTCGACTCACTGTTTGTGGTGTATGTGTGGTCTCTGGGCTCGCTAGGAACCAGGAACATGTTGTATGAGGACACTGATATCAGGTACATGGAACATGGGAGAATGCCGTCGACGACCAGCAACACGTCTGTGACGTTGAACATCTTCGGCGGCTGACCGGGGTCTTCCATGTCCTGGATCACGACCAAGTACATCACGACACCATCGACTGGCGACCAGGACACGGTTGCCGTGTTCAGGCCCGTCTGGATGGCCGAGATGTTCTGTGGTGGTGACTCCACTGGAAGCAAAAGGGATGAGAAGACAGAAAACATCAGTGTCAATTATATGTGAATCAAAACTTGTCATTGGCTCATAAATTCCACTATTTCAGCCAATGACTACGCTATTAGGGTGACTCCGTTTACAGTCGCAGTATTTGTATTTAGGTATGGTGAGGGGTTTTGAATAACATCTGTATCCCCTTGTGGAAACTCCAGACACATGTAATGTATTCAAAAAACGCCAAAGCAACCTCTTAAAAATGATTAAAATACAGTACCTTTATTCTCTTGGCACATGCACATTGTGTGAACGTTGTTTTTAAGGTCCGGGAGCATAAAGGCATTTTAATTGTTTTTAAAAGAGAGTGCCTTGAAGTTTTTGCTAGTCAAAAAAGTACCTCAAATACACTTTTTCCAACTTTGTCATACATCATTTTGTCCATTTTTCATGTGACAAAATAAACTACACATACAATGTAAAACTGAACCAAATGATTAATAAACAAGCAATAAAAACATATTTAGGCTAAGAGACTCCACAGCACAACACATTCACTGTAAAATCTAGAATGAAATCGATCTGGTTTCCACAGAAAGAAGAGTATTATGTAAATACAACTGACCTGGATCTAATGAACCAGTGAATTACAATAACATTGTAACAGAACTGGGTTGAGCATTAAAAACCTTCACATTAGATCCTGACACCAATTTCTTAAATGCACAGTGCTACATGGAGCAATGAAAACATTATCTATGACTAAAATAATGGGGGAACAAAAATCAAAAATTAAATGAGGAAATATGTGAGAACAATGAAAGATGTGTGGGGATTAGTAGCATACATATTAGGGCTGTCAAACGATTAAAATGTTTAATCTGATTAATTACAAGGTCACTGGATTAATTTCGATTAATCAAGATTAATACCCATTTGTCATTTACATTTTGTGGGAGCAAAAACACTCATGATAGAAGGTGATATAGAAACTCGACTAAAATTACTTATTTTACATTGAAATGTATATTTTTGTTCTAATTTAAACTTGTGTAACTAGAAGAACTTCCATCTGCTTTGTGGAACTTAACAGAACCTCTGTAATGTTCTACTGAGATGTTTTTGCTTTTTTACACTTGGTTCATTGTTTTCATCAGTAACTAATGTCATTTGTTTCAAAATGTGTAAAGACATACTTTTATATTTAAATGGACTTCTAAGTGTCCGTCTCATACATATTGTGAAGACACTGCTAGGATCCAGGAAGTGTTCACATCTGGAGGCCATGACAACAGATATAGTTACAGTTTATACAGCAGTGACTTCAGTGGGATCTAGTCTTAGCCATAATATTCAGTGTACTACTCGACTGCTTGCAGGGTTTTTTTTTTGTATCATTTCTCATTTTGAAAACCACATTACATTGTGTCTCATTAATGTAAACACCTTTAGAAAGAAGCTGCTATTCTACCACTAGAGGCCATGGATGGTGAGGAGGCCCACACTCCTCAGAGCAGCTATGAACCCTGCAACTAATCCACCCCGTGCAATAACTGACGCGCTTTTATTTCATCGTAATTTTAAATAAGTCATTTTTAGTGTATGTTCTGAATTTAATGCTTTTACTTAAAAGGGCATTGCATCTTTCTATTTTTTTATTGTATATTTTATGTTATGTTCCTTTAAACTTTTTTAAATTTTAGCACCAGGTCAGACATTGACTTTTTGAGTGACTTGATCTTATTAATTTTATCGTTTGTACTGATTTTAGTGTTAATTTTATTGGTTTCACATATGTAGCTTGTTTTGATATTTTCTGTTCTGGATTGTCTGAGCTGTGTATTTTATTTCTCTGTACAATACTTCGGTCCAGTCGGTTGTTTAAAGTGCTTCATAAATAAAGTTGGATTGGATTATTTTTATGAATATGAACAGATCCATACAATGACCAAAAAAATCTATCTATTCTATCGATGATTTTTCAGTCATTTAATATCATTCACTATCTTAACCCTCGTCTGGTTTTCGGGTCAAATTGACCCTTTGTCATACATTTATAAAGAGAAGCTGTGTCGTGTGGAAACACCAGAGAGTAGAATCAGTACTCGAGTAAAAGGAAGTAGAAATACTCATAAATAAAAGTACTTGTAGTAGTGAGTAACTTTATATCACAGAACAGATTCATTTCAGCTTTTTTTTTAGGGTGATTTGTTCATTTTTGTGGTTTATTTTATTCATTTATTTTTGAATCTTTTTTGCTCAGTTTCTTCATCATATTTTTCATTTTTACTCATTTACTTTTTTTTGCTGGTCTTTTGATTTATTTTGTTGCTTATTTTGTTGTTTTTGCAGGACGACTTTTCATTTTTCTTTCAGATTTGTTCATTTTTCCTTCAAATTTGTTCATTTTTCCTTCAAACTTGTTCATTTTTCCTTCAAATTTGTTCATTTTCTTTCAAATGTGTCCATTTTTCCTTTACATTTGTTCATTTTTCCTTCACATTTGTTCATTTTCTTGGTTATTTTTGCTCAACTTGTTGTTCTTAATTCATTTCTTGGTTATTTTGTTCAGTATGAAGATAATTTCCCTTTTTCTCCTCAATGTTGTTCACTGTTTTTATTTTGAAGTATTTTGTTGGTTTTGGTGATTATTCTATTCCTTTTTTCCCCACACCGCACATTTTCCCTTCTTCCCATTACCAGAGGTCATGCCAACGGATACATCTACAGTCTATATAGAGATTTCTGTGATATCTGGTGTGGACTGAGCCTGTTTTTAGTCATTTCAGTCTCATTTATCATCTTACAAACCTTTCTATCGTCTCAAAAGGGTTGTGAAGACACTAAAAACTACTTTTTCCACGCCACTAACTGAACAAACCTATTCTACTCTGCGTAAACACTCACATGTCAGGACGGTCCTCACTTTGCTGGGTCGGCCCAGGCCAGCGTCATTGGCTGTGTAGATGTAGATGTCGTAGTAGAATGCGGGATTGAGGTTCCTGATCACCGCTGAGTGGTTAGAGTAGGTCATGTTCTGCGTGGTTCCATACGCCCGACATATTATCACCAGGATGTAGAGGTCCGCGGAGGGTACGTCACTCCATTCTACCTGGATCGAAGTACTAGAGAGAACCCGGGCAGCCGTTATCTGCGATGTGTCAGGCACTGGGGAGGGAAATTAGCGGAGAAAGCATCGTTTAGGACACTGCATAGCCTCGTTTTGTTCGTGCGTAACGGTGCGGTTTTGCGCGTAATGGCGCACGACGGATCAGACTAAATCTCAATACAAGTACACGCTAAAAAAAAATTGCACATTGCTGGCAAATTAGGTCATTTGGCAACTAGTTCATATGTACTGAATAAGAATTTGGCTAAATTGTCACTGTAACATGTTTTAGTTAATACAGACGTCATGCAGATTCTATCCAAAAAATAAATAAGAACAGTGCTACTCACTACATCATGTCCAATATGAGGATTTGAGGAAAGTAGAGTGTGGACGTTACCTGTGGACGCATATTCCGTAGAGGTACACACCACGCTATAGAACTTAAACACTTTGAGGGTCACAGCATATCTGGATCCTGGTTGGAGACCCTGCACATTCTTCTCCTGCTGGTTCAATGGAACGCTCACCACAACTGGTGCAAAATTACTATTATTTACTACCCGGAGGACTAAAATATAGTTTGTTGCATCTGTTTGTTGTTCCCATTTCACCAAAATCGATGAAGGACCTGAAGCTTTTGCTGACAAGACTTGGCATCCTGAAAAAGATTTTGAAGCTTTTATTAAACACGTGGCACAAATAAGTCCAACAGAAACCTTACAAACAGCATTTAGTCATTCTTTTAATTGTTAGCTTCATTCAGTGTTGTTGACTTATTGGCGTCTTAGAACTATGAATAATAATAATAATAATAATAATAATAATAATAATACACTGATGAATAAGAGCAAAAAGAACATTTAAATGAACACAGTGGATCTTAATTTGTTTTACATGTTTTTTCAAAAAGTCTCATGGTTTACTCACCTGTTGCTTCACTATAAGGTATCTGTAAATAAATATATTTGAATCAGTGATATCCTAAACATTTCAATGCTGAAATTTACTTTAAATCTGGTTAGGTTCACATATTTTGACACAAGGAAAAGGTTTACCTGAGTTAGCGATACCAGTGCTAAAGAAAAGCTAATTGCTCCCAACAATCCCATCTTTGACATTGAGTGCGGAATTACAATTAGTTTAGTATACCAGGGACTCAAATACAAAAGGTGATCTGGAGTCTTTTGAGCAGCAGCCGGGAACCAATCAGTTCTCCCCAAATGGGGGCAGGCTGTCCCACCAGCAGCCCCAGGCTCTCAGAGCTGCCCTGAGAAAACACAAGGAGGGAGGGTTGAAGGGCGGGATGGAGGGATGAGCCAACTGAATCCAATTCCCATCATGCAGTGGCTGATGGGAAGCGATCACCATCTTCACCATGCATGACACTTCAGTTTGAATAACCTTGACTGGTCTCGTGGATTAAAGTCTTCAAATAGTCTGATAAATATTAGAGTTTCTGGAGATTTGGATCCACAGCTCAAAAGATGACTTATGAGTTAATTTGCTGTACATGTGTCATCATTGTGAGAGGTGTTTTGCATACATTCAACCAAATCACTCTGTTAACACAGAAAGTAGTTAATGATCATTTGAATGTCTTACTGGAGGAACATGACTATGAACGTGTACACTACTCGATTATAGCGATTTTCTGCCACAAAATGGCCAAATAATAAACAAAATAAGAAACAAAATGGACAATACTAAACAAAAAAGGAACAGACCAAATCAGATTCTGACTAAATTGAACCTATTAAGCCACAAAATGAATAAAAAGGGCAATAAAAGAGACAATGTTCACCAAAAAGGAACAATATAATAAGCCAAATGAAAAAAATTAAAAAATGACCATAATAAGCCACAAAATGAATAAAAAGGGAATTTAAAATGGATAATGTTGAACAAAAAGGAACAATGTCATTCCCTGAATTAAAACAGATTAACAAAAATGATCAAAATGAGCAACAAAATGGACAATTTGAACAATTCTGAACAAATATTCACAACAATAAACTAAAGTGTAGAAAATAAGCCACAAAATGACCAAAACAAGGAAATAGAATCCCTCAAATTGGTGAATATTAACAAAAACTAGAACATTTCATGGACATTTTGAGTGTACCTGCTACTCGCGGTAGATTTGGTCTTAAATTATAACGTTTCCCAAAACATCTGAGTCCTAATCATTAAGGTTAAAGGGAGATAAAGTTCCATTTAAACACACTGAGCAGGTTTCAGCTTCAGGGTACTTCTCAAACGGAGTCATCTCTGTCGCAGAGTGTTGCTCGAATCATCAGAATCTTTTGACCAGGAGTGAGAGGAGTTTTGACTGAATGATTTAACATAATTTTTATCTATGTTAAGTGGAAAGTGTGTCACACAGAGCAAGGTAGATAAGTGAGGGGTTTTTGAGAGGGACAGACATGTTTCACTCCAGCTTATAATGGGCTTGAGTGTGGTAGTTATCCCGACATCCTGTCACTCCAAGGTTCATAATTTACATTTTGTGAGTCATGGGGTGTTTGTGAGAACACTGTCTGAAACTAGACAAGTGTGGCTATGTTTCTTGTCAAAATTGTCGCGCCAACGGTCTTCGCTTCAGTGCAGTTTTAGCAAAACATTTTTGGGTTTCTCGACTCTGTTATTTACACTCCCGCTCTAACTCACCAACACTGACTCCCATTGATTCCCGATGACTCCCATTGACTTCCATTATAAATGCAACAAAAGTCTGAATGCCAAATGCGATTTTGTAAAAATAAATAAATAAATAAATTGATTGACACCAAAAAAGTAAGCGCTTTGTGAACACTTTAAACTTTCTGTCAGGTGTCTGTGTTCTTTTCTTTTGTCTCTCCTCTGTCCATTATCCCCCAACCGGTTGAGGCAGATGGCCGCCTACCCTGAGCCGCTGGTTCTGCTGGAGGTTTTTCTCTTCCGTTAAAGGA
>JAQQAE010015658.1:0-11985 GCA_029823295.1 Pseudamia nigra
CTATTGAACATGCATTTTACCTGCTAAAGAGGAGACTGAAGGGAGAAACCCCCCAAAACAAACAACAACTGAAAGAGCCTGCGGTGAAAGCCTGGAAAAGCATCACAAAATAAGAATGCAAAAGTTTGGTGATGCCAATGGGTTGCAGGCTTCATGCAGTTATGGCAAGTAAAGCATCTGCAACTAGATATTCACTTTAATATATTTTGTTGTTTTACTTTTGCTCACCTAAAATGTTGTCGCTTTCATTACAAACAATGCTATCTTCCAAGTTCTTTAACTGATTTTGATGCAAATACTGTACCTGGAAGTAAAAGCTGAAACACTTATCTTTTGTTTAATATTCATCATTTGATGTCAAACTAATGTTTTCAGTGTACAGCAAAAATAAAGGAATTGTCCTTGCTGTTCCAATAGTTTTGGACGGCAGTGTAACTCAAGAGCACCTGGATGGATTTTCACCTAAGTTGGTGGGAATATCGCTCAGGTGAATATCTCTAAGTCCTGTGGGGTGGATCAGTCAGGGTTATGTCAAAGTTACCCAAGATACCTTTGAAAACACATTTCCCGTCATATACCCACAACCATTTCTACTACTGAAGTGATCTTGTTCTCAAAATAACCAGAATATTATGAAGTCATGCTGAAGTCCTAATATGTCATGTCATAATATGACTTCATATCCACAATACACTTTTGATAATATGCCAGCAACCAATGGGGCTGCACAACTAATCTTTGAGATCATCTGGTTGATGTAAAAGTATGACATAGCCCAAATGAAGTCATAAAATGACTTCAGACGTGGATACTTCAAAATTTTTTAGCCTCTCCCTGAGCACACATGAAGGGTATGCATCGGCCCTGTAATAGTTCATTCAATTTTTTAATTTTAATATTTTGTTATTTCAGCACGAAATGAGAAAAACTTGAAGTAATCGCCGATAATGGGACACCATGTTAAATCTGTATTTAATTTTAGCAATTTATGTTTCTTGTTTGGTGTCATTTCATTCTTATCTTTAATCAGGTGCAAATCATATACAATGGCCGCCATGTTATCACTGCCCACTGAAAAACCCCTAAGAGGACAGCCACTGGTGAGTTTCCATATCTAACCTTTGCACTGGGAATTGTCGGAAGGGACATAATTAACAGGAGATGAGTGAACAAGTCAAGATAACCAGCGATAAGCAAAAAGGAGGCAGAAACGCTCCCCTGAGGAAGACACTACAGTAAGAAGAAAAAACAGGAATCAGAGACATAAAAAGGTAAAAATATACATCGTCTAATTCATGATGAGTTTGAGGACAAACGTTCAGGAACAGATCTGCTCTGCTGTTCCGTAACTGGTTTTCTCCTTAGAACTGACACTGAAGGGTCAAGGCACATGGAGAGAATGTGGATCTGCTTCATTCAGCCATTTGTATGCATTTAAAACAGAGGATGACACATTACTGGTGATGACATGTTATTAGTGATACCTTTTAACGTTGCCTGCTGTTTGTGGTCTGATACTGTATGTTACACCACTAGCGAATAACATATTAAAAAAAAAAAAAACAAACCCCTAGGCTGAAACAGAGGGTGATAACTAATTCACAATTTCAACCAAATAGTCCCATAAACAAAAAATGATCAAAGTAAAGAACTAATATGACCAGAAAAATCCAAGAAACACAATGAAGAATTCTGCATTTTAGTCTGAAAAAGAGCTTGGTGACAGAATGGTAATTATCACAATATATTTTTTTCCTTTGGACTTTAGCAATTATTTTAGCTTCATTTTCAGCTTAGTAGGGACTCAGTGCACCATTTTTCCCATTTTGTTCATTACTTCGGTTCATTGTGTTTGTTGTTAAGCAATTCATGGATTGTTTTAAAAAAAAAAGTGTAGAATTTACTTGATTACTTTAGTCATTTTTCATTCATGACTGTGTTCATACTGTTAGGCACTTAATTGATTTTTATTATTTTCTTCATTTTTGTTTATACTGTTAAATAGTTCCTTGACTATAGGTTTAGTCTTGTATCAGAACTTAAACCTAAACCACTACAATTTGACATTGACAATTATCGACATACAGATTTGATATAAAAATGTTCATCATGATAACATTTTTAGATTCAAGACTCAGATGTATGTTGAAATACAACTTAATCAGTGTATGATGAATACAGTGTTAAACTGTACATATTTAACAACATTTGTTCGAGACATTCAGATTATATCCAATGCGAAGATGAACAAAGTACTTGTCATCTTACCTGCTACCTCCACAATATCACCAGGTACAATGTCCCTGGCCTTGATCCTCTGGACACTCTTTCTGTCCTGGCGGTACACCTTCCCCATCTCCGGCTCATACTCCTTTAATGCTTCAATTGCATTTTCTGCATTTCTTTCCTAAAAGAGAGGAGTCATTGGTTAAAAAACACTAACAACAACATGAGGGCTTGATAAAATAAGAAAACCAAGTGTGTTCTGATAATGGTGTCTATAGGTATCATGCACTTACATTCAATGCTTTCTGAGATAATTTAACCTAACTTACAATAGACTATTTAACAATTCATGATACCTGAATGTTTACTGTAAATGAATCCACTGGTAATATTTTATTTTTTAAATGGGAAAGGTAAGATGTAGGAAAATGACAATGTATTTTGCCATGGCACAATGAATAAAGTAGACTTTAAAACACAGAAACTAAATATTCAGTATCTAACATAGAATATTACCAAACAAGGAAGCATAAATTAAGGAAAAACAATAGCAAAATCATTTAAAACTGATCAAAAAACACAATGATTCTGCAACTGAACAAAATCATAAAAAAAACAAAAATTACCAAAATAAATTAAAAGTCCAAAAATGACTTAAATAGTGAAACACTTAATTTTGCATTCTGGCAACAAAAAAGTACAAGCACAAGGTAAAATGACAACTATTATGTGCTGCTGGAGCATTAATATGTGCAAAAATGTGAACTCACTTTGACAAAAACTTGAAAAATCAAACAATATCAAATGTCTGTGGCTATTAGGACCTGAAAAATTAAAATGTGGGATGTTTTAAAAAGGTGTTAGTCTTTTACAGTTTCAGACATTTTAAGACTTGCAGACTCTTCCCTGTAATCTTAAGATGCACAAAGCAAGAAAAAATAAATTGCCAGTGATAAGAGGCTCAGGATAAACTGAAAAGCAGAATTTGGTAAACACTCAGACACTGAGTCAAAGCCTTTGTTTTATTTCTAGATGTAAAAGTACATAACTTAAACTTAAATACATCATTTCTCTCACCTGCAGTATTTGGATGTTTGATCTTTGCAAAATTGTCTCTATTCAGCCAAAGAGGGTTTTTGAGCATGAACAGCCCACTTCGGGCCATGCCATAGCATCTGAATCAGATTTAAGGTCACACAACAGCCGGGCCACTGCCAAACTTTAATTTTGTTTTTAAGCTGTTCAGATGTGGACCTCCTCAGATCATTGTGCTGCTGCATAAAAGTGCTCTTGCACATGAGGTCATGAAGTGATTGTCGTTCTCCTTCAGGATTTTCTGGCCGAGAACAGCCTTCGTGGTTCAATCAATTACAGCAAGTTGTCCAGGTCCGGAAGCAGCAAAGCAGCCCCAGACCATCACACTACTGCCACCATGTTTTACTACCGGTATGATCTTTTATGAAATGCTGCTTCAGAAATTCAACATTTGTCTCATCAGTCCATCTAGTATTTTTCAAAATGTCTTGGGGATCAACAAGATGTTTGCCAAATTGATGAGTCTTTGTGTTCGTTTAGGTAAACAGTGGTTTTCATCTTGGAATTCTGAGATGGATGCCACTTTTGCCCAGTCTCGTTTTTATTGTTGAATCATGGACACTGACCTTGAAGTGCCCATGACACACGTTTCCATTTTTTCTGACTATTCTACCATGTTGCAAAGGAATATTCTCATCTTAAACATGCCAGAAACCACAAAACACAAAATCTACATTATATCTGGGAAATCCTCCAGGAATCTCATTCAGAAGTCTCGCAAATACTAGGTTGCAAGGCTTTTTTCCACCTTGGGTCACCATGTTATAGTGTGCCAGACTTCCCTACATGGTCACTCTCACTGTAGTGGGAGTGCGCACAGCTCATCAGCCACACAGCCCTGTGACACATGGATCTGGCTCAGCATCCATAGAGGTGTACTAATGCCGATCTTCTCAAGTGCCACACAGCTCCATGCCATGGGGCTCGATAGCCAGACCGAGTTGCACACAGCTTGTCATTTCAAGTGGGGAAAACAAGGCTACAGTGCTCCGAAACTTAGTCACACAACTTTGTATCTGATGCCAGACCTCACTGGGCTTCTACTGTTTACAAAAAAAAAGAGCTACCTGGGCAAACTCCCTTTGCTTGGAAACTTCAAATAAGGCAAATTTCCTTGTTTCAGGAACAGGGCTAAGAGTTCATTAACATTCATTTCATGATAAAGTTCAGCATCATGGCAGACTTATTACTGTAATATATGCTGACCTGCCAGACTCCTACAATGGCATTTGCGATGAGAATAAGTAGGATAACAAAAGGCTCCACGAAGGCTGTAACGGTCTCTTCCCCCTCTTCAAACCAAGCCAGTACCTACAACCAAAAAAAAGACACAGAAATCAGCTAGTCCATCTTAGAAATAATGAACCAACTGTGAGACATGAAATGCAATACAGAGGACTACATTAAAATATAATTTGGGAGTACTACTGAATTTTAGTCTAATTTGGCCACAGTCGGCACACTCAGCCATTAGGGGTAGATGCCAAATTGTCGAGTGCTGTTCTTCATGAGGCAAACATTTACAGGCTTAATTCAGGACTTGTGGTGTTGTGTTTCTATGGACTGAATGGGAGAACAGACTTCTAATAAATACAACAATACAATAGTTCATTTGAGTCTGACGTAGCGCACCACTTGACGTAATTCAAATGAATGCAACAACAGGAGGTAAAAATGTCAAGGCTTTTTTTAGCCAATTGTTTTATACGGTGACCTAGAGTGAGCCTGTTCTCCAAGTGCAGTCTTTGTTCAGGTTTGTTCATCACCTGTGCGCTGCTTTTCAGCTGCTGTGGTCAACACCAACAGATAACGTTCAGGTACTATCAGGTTAAAATAAAGGCAAAGATCTTAACCAGGCATTAGTGTACACAGCTTTAAGCAGACTATTGTACACAAAAATGCATGCACATTTTTGTACACAAAATGAAACAAATCTACATTTTACAACCCAATTTTAGAAAGCAGTAAAGAAAACAGCTGTAGCTTCAAATCTTAAGACATGTGGGCATCAGATCAAAAGACCTGGCAAATTAAAATGTAAGACTTTTAAGACCTTATGTTTGAAAAAATATTGTTTTTGTAAATGTATTTTAAAGGATCTGTATTGTACTACAAAGTCAAAGTACAGTAACTCCACATCTGGTCAAATGTGAGGTAAAAGTGGAATCACACTATACAACATTTGATTTATTTTGTCTCTAAGTGTTTTGACTCAGTCGTCTTCCCTATCAAAGAGATTAAGGTGTCAAATTTAGAGTAATTAAAAAATGAAGGCAAAAAGCAAAGCAAAACACTATAGGCCACTGAGTATTTTGACTGAAAATGAATAAAATGAGCAAAACAGGAAACAAAATGCACAAAATAGTCAAGAAAATGAATAAAAGTGAAGAAAACCCAGAAGCAAAATGATGCAAAATTTAGAAAAATAAGCACAATAATCAGAAAAATGAAGACAGTTAAAAGAGTCAAAACATAAAAGGAAAGTGCTTAAAAATTAATTAAATTGTAAAGACAGTCACAAAAACAACTAAAAACTTGTGATTTTTCTGTTTCACTGTTTGCTGAGTTACTGCACTTTGTCTTTGTAGGGCTGCATGGACACCATGTTATTCATTTGAACCTAAATCTGGTGCAATAAGAGGTTTTTGTTTTTGACTGTTAAATGTGAGGCCTTACAAAATCACAAAGGCCAGACTGAAATGTTTTGGACATGTGCTAAGGAGGGATAGTGAATATATTGGTAGAAGGATGCTAAAGATGAAGCTACCAGGTGAAGCGACAGACCAAAGAGGAGATTTATGGATGTGGTGAAACTGGACATGCAGCTAGCTGGTGTGAAAGAGGATGCAGAGGACAGGCTCAGATTGAAGCAGATGATCTGCTATGGCGATTCCTAAAGGGACATATATCCATGCCTGCCAATATTGAGAATCTAAAAGTAATTCAATAATTTATGACACAATCAAGGCCCCATCTGCAAGTACTACAGAAACTGGGCCAAGTGTGTTGGAAAGTCACGTCAGAGACACTAAGAGCGTAGTAACCACTTTCTCCTCTTTTAGGAATCTGTGCCAGCAACAAAGTGTGTCAGTGCCAATTGGCCCCAACGGCCTACACCAACCAATTTAAAAAAGGCCAATCAAACACACAATTCAATTCAGTCAGTCAAACAAAGATGTACCTTGTGAGCGAACCGGATGAAGTCTAACAACACAGAACATTTACATGAGTGTAAGCACTGCTTGTCAGCTGCAGACATTTGCATACAGTCTGATTTATAAGCTCTGTAAGCGTAGATGGATGTCTTCACTATGTCTTAATGACAATGACATTCACAGCCAGTGGGCCACAAGCCAACACTGAAGTGGAAACAGGACTGCAGACGGTGAAAATCACTGTCACACAAAAACCTTGGCATCATTCATTCAATAGTGACAAGTGGGTAAATATTACAAATGATGGGCCACATGAATATATAAAACCCAAGTCTACTGACAGAAGTCAATACATGCTGATGTGGATGAGCATTTTACCAAGAGAACTACCATCATAAAAAAATGTGGTCTCATATGTTTGTAGCTTTTATGTGCTAAGCAAACCACATAACATGATGCCCATGTAAGCTGTATGCCAGGAATTAGTATCAGCTTAAAAAAAGCAGATACAGTGGAACCTCTGGTAAACGCTTCTACCGATGAAAATTTCACATTAGGAAGAAGAAATTGGCCAAAATTGTCCCGTGAAAAAAAAAAAAAAAATTCATGTTACGAACGAGATGGACCCAGAAGTGAACTATCGTACACCTGGAAGTGAGTGTGCCATTCCCTGAAGTGAGACCCAAACTAGTAACTAGCTAGCTAATACCAGAAGCTACCAAGCTAGCAACCTGCTAACAACAATAGCCTCAGACAACATTTGTAAACAAAAGCCTACAAAATGTGTGCAGCCCACAACGTTTCCAGAGTTACTCAAGCGGCAATGACAGAAAAATCACCTGAATTACAGGCACATGCAAACAACTCGGGTCCACGGCATGTGTTAATACCAGAAGCTACTAAGCTACCAACCTGCTAACAACACTAGCCTCCACCGGTATCAGTAAACACAGCCTACCGGACGTGTGCGTGACCTAGGACCGAAAAACACGCAGCAGACCCAGTCCACTGACACGCTGCACGGAGGACATTCATCACTGCTGAGCAGAAGAGTCCGTCGAGTCATAAGCCAAAGTAAGGGGACATGGTCAATCATTTTAGAACTAATTTCATGCATTCCTTTTCAGATAATAATAATGAATAAATGTGCATGTATGGGTGTGTAACACATACTTTATATGGGAGTTTTCAGGGGTCTTAGAATGGATTAATTGATTTTACATGAATTCCGATAGAAAAAACTGGTCCCGACTAACGAATTTTTCACACAACAAACGTGACGCTGGAGCGGATTAATTTCATTACCCAAGGTTCCACTATACTGATTTCATGATCCCATATCCACATGTCCATTTTCAATACAATTTGAAAATGGACCAATTTAACTTAAAATTGGAATGTTTACTGATAACTTAAGGATCTAAACCCTGTCAACTGTTGAAATATGCAGACACTATGTAGCACTAGTATTGTGCAAAAGATGGTGCTATTATTTGGAAATGATCATTTACAAGGGTGTTAAAGTGGCTGGACCAATGTAATTGAAATTTGCCATGGTTATTGATCAAATGTCTCCATCCAGCGAATATTTGAAACTCTGGAATAAGCTCCCTCCGCACATCAAAGACGCTCCCTCAGTTGCCATCTCTAAATCTCGTTTAAAAACCCTTTAATTCTTTGGCCTTCAACACAGAGTGAAACACTGATGTTTTTTAGCTTCTGAATCTTGTTTTAAGTTTTGGTTTGGTAGCCTTTACTTTTAACCCCTCTGTTTTTACCCGTGTTTGCATCATTTACTGCCTTGGTTTTAATTCTGGTCCGTGTTTGTCTTTATATTGATTCTATGGTACAGCACTTGGGTCAGCCATGGTGTTGTTTTAAAGTGCTCTATAAAGATGGTATTTGAGATGACTGGTACCAGTCATTTTCAACAGGGGCGACTACTGCTTATAATGAAAAAATGCAACTCACTTCTTGACTAGAGCATCATCTAAATTAACACAGGCTCAAAGAGGCTGCAATGGCCAAGAACAAATTCAAAAGCAAAAATGTGTTTGCTCTACCATACAAACACCTGGAAACAGAATTGCATAAAAAGTGTTTAACTGTCATCAGGCAGATTTGAGAATGCATTCTGAAAAACTATTCATCACTTAAGGGATGCTGAGCTTTATCATATTTTCCCACAGCACTGAACACATCTCCCTGTTCTTTAAAAAAAGTTCCCTCGTGTTTGATGTCTCACAGAAACAACTCCAGCAGTAAAAAAGTGTCTTTACTCAGCTGTATTTGAACGTTGTTGTTTAACACACTTGTAAGCGTCACAACATAGAGGAGTGTAAGTAATAATACCACTTGCTCTGGCAAATTTCAGAGCCTTACGGTAGTTTAGGAACTTAAAACATGCCTCCGTGTTTTCATATTAAAAGCATCTTCATTGACAGTGTGACCTTTGGCCTGTGATGTCATGTAAACAGGAAGCAGCAGAGGAAAAACTAGTTGCAGCATCTTCTGAGTGCTGCTGACTTTGTCTCATTCATATTCTGGAGGCTCTTTTTGTTCTTATACTGGGCACTGTCTGTACGTACTCAAAACAGGACATGTGCATTACACATTTGTTGTTTTTTATCACATTAGAGGTGTTTAACTACATCAGTTTTTGACATTAGTGTAACAGCAATGGTGTTAGCATGTTTCCCACTAGCATACACAAATTAGACTGCTGCCGACTTTATTAGTTTACTTTGGGTCTATATTTGTGCAGGATTTATATATTCATTCATTCAATTAATTTTCTACCCCTTAATCCTCGTAGGGGTTAGGGATGATGCTGGAGCCTGTCCAAGCTGACTTAGGGCAAAGGCGATGTACACCCTGGATGAGTTGGCAGTTCATGGAGGGCTGACAGAGGCACAACCAACCATTTACATCTATCGGCAATTTAGAGTGACCAATTAACCTTACCCATGGTGCATGTTTTTGGTTGTGGGAGGAAGCCAGAGTACCCGGAGAGAACCCATGCAGACACTGGAGAACATGCAAACTCCATGCAGTTGAACGACAAAAAGGACCACCAACACGTCTTTGATGGAGGATTTATTGGTCTGTCTTGCTGTGCTGGGGAACCAGTTAGGGCAGAATACCACAACTAATTTGGATAGCAATATAATGACCAAGTGTTGCACTAACGTATACTCAAGAGTGGAAACTTCTTATTCAAAGTAAAGTCATACATATTTCATGACTGTGCAATAGGCAATTATCATGTAATGCTGTAAAATGTGTGCGATACTTACAAAAGATATGCAAGCAGCGAGTAAAAGAATTCTCACAAGCAGATCTTCAAACTGTTCAATTACCAGCTCCCAGAGGGATTTACCTAGTGAAAAAATTCATTCAACTCAAAAAGGTGAGACAAGGCATTCTTTTCAGTTAAAATAAATGAAATAATTCAATGACATTATAAACAGTGGCCCGCTCACCTTCCTCAGCTGGTAATTCTGCAGATCATCACGTACACACCAGAGACAAACGGCAGATGGACAATGGCAAGTGGGAAAAAAAAAGAAAGTAATGTGAGCAGGAATGAAGTGACATTAAATCTGAAGTAAAACAAAACACATGTGATTCACTGAGAAACCATTTCAACATTTAGCAACATTGTTACATCTACAACCTTGGTTGTTCTTGTTCATTATGTTTGTTTATGTATGTGGGTGACTACTGGTCATCTTGTTCATTTCTGTTCATTTAGTCGATTATGTTCTTCATTTTTGTCCATTTGTGCAACCATTGTGCTCACTTTTGTCAATTTGCTATTTTTTGGGTTATTCCTGAATTCCTGTTTCTTTTTCTTGATTTTGTTAATTTAGTTCTTGCTCTCCTTCAAACAATACACAGTTTTTACATTTTTTTCATTTTGTTTATAATTTGTTTTGTAACCCTTATTGTGTTCATTCTCTTGAACTTTTGGAAGTTTATGGTAATTTCCTTAATCCTTTTCTATCATCTGCCTCTTATTTTGTTCATTTTCCTTATACTTTGTTAATGCTATCTGAAATATCATTCAGGTTTTTTTTCATTGTGTCCGTTAGTTGTTAATCCTTGTCCATTTTCTCAAATGTCTTTCATTCCTTCATGAATTCTGTTCATTTTGTGAATTATGTTGTAAGTTTTCTTGATTATTTAGTCAAATACTGTGTTGTTCGGATATTGTTCAACTATTTTGTTCATTGTCCAGATTTGTTAATAATGCTTCATATTTTGTCAAATTCCATTTCTTCTCGTGAATATATATATCTATCATGTCTTAGTTCCTTCATTTTTGTTAATTTTGCTTATGTTGCTCATTTTCTTTAATTATTCTGTTCATATTGCTTCTTCACAGATAATACGGCAAAATTAAACAAATTAGTACTAAAATCAAAATATTCCACAAATTTGACAATAATATAACATTCTGCATACATTAACAAAACTATTATTTTTCCTGTGTTTCTTGCTGACACAACAACCTTCCTTTCTTCTCTGAATGTCGCCGGTAGCAGTCGCACACATGACAGAACTTGCTCATTTCTGAGTGAAGTAGTATAAACATACTACTTACCATTTGGTCCGTATTGCTCCCGTTGTTTCCTCACTTTTTCTAAACTCAAGCCCGTGGTTTCATTGACGTTGAAAAAGCTGTAAACTTCATCCACCGTCTTTGTGTGAGCGTTGTCCATGGTGAACGGCTACTTGAGGACACCGCTTCTTTCGCCGTGCTTGTCCCAAACTCAACCTGTCACAGTTCCTGGCTATTCCGTTGTCACTCCCGGGCTTGGAACAGACACGTTTAATTTTGCAACCAGGGGGCCTCACAGTGTTAGCTGCCGCCGGGTAATAAGCTCTAATAAGACGGGTCAGTGCGGCGTGCAGGTGCCTGGTGAGTGGACGAATTAGCGGCTCTAAGCTAGCGGGGAGCTAAGAGGCTAAAGCTAGCTAACTGGTGGTCGGGGTCCTGAGGCTTGAATTCGCCGGCTGTGCTCCACTAGCTTTCCCGTGGTACTATCAATGAAAAAATCATATCAGCAACGCGACCGCGACGGAACGTTTCTTCACGTGTTCCTCTTCATCTAAAGCAGCGGAATCCACAGGAAAGCAGTCCGAATGGATGTTTGACACATGTGGTTTGGAGGCAGCTTCGCCCGCTTTGCCTCCGTGTTGCGGAATTGCCAGCCTCGTTGCTCCTCGGCACCAATCGCGTTTGTCCGCCGCAGCTCTTGCGTACGTCAGATGCGGTGTTCGATGTCCGCATGTGGAAGCCTCTGATTGGTCCACAAACAGGAAGTCAAACAATCTCTGCTTTCCGTCACTACGACCATAGACATAATAAAAATAGACGCCTCATCGACCGCTGCTGCCTATAGGCGCTGACGAGCCGTGGGGCCGCTATCTTGGACCGGTCACCCGCTCCACTCAGCGCTGTTTGGCAGCACATTTAATCCATCGTAACTCTTAATATTAAACT
>JAQQAE010015659.1:0-11985 GCA_029823295.1 Pseudamia nigra
TGCCTCCCAGTCTAGTTCTAGAGATTCTAGAACCACAAGTAGACCTGTACTCTGAGAGCGGAGAGTTCTGATTGGTTTATAGGAACAATAAGGTCTTGGATGTAGGATTGAGCCTTGTTGTTTAGGGCTTTGTAAGTTAAGAAGAGGATTTTAAATTCAATTCTAAATTTTACATGTAGCCAATGAAGAGAAGAAAAGAGAAGAAATATGATTCTCCTTCTGACTCCAGTTAAAATTCGTGCTGCTACATTTTGGATCAGCTGGAGACTTTTTTTGTGTTTATTTGGATCCATCCTGTCAGTATTGAGTTACCATAATCCAGTCTAGACGTAAGAAATGCATGGAGTAACTTTTCTGTGTCCCCTTGGGACAGGACATTCCTAATTTTGGCAACATTATTGAGATGAAAAAAGGCAATTATGGTCATTTGTTTTATATGAGAACTGAAGAATAAATCCTGATCCACCATCACCCCCAACTTCCTCACAACTGCACTGGTTCTACTGAAATGTATCTAGATTCATAAAGTTATTATGCAGTGAACTCCTTACATTCCTTGAGCCTAGTATAATAACTTCGGTTTTATTTTCGTTCAGCAGGAGAAAGTTAGAATCATCCAGACCTTAATGTCACTTTCATCATATCATTTGATGGATTCGGTGATTGCTCTTTAGGGATGTATTAAAGTGGTTGGATTTATTGAGCTTCAGTTGTTAAAGTCACAATTTGTGACAGTTTGTTTTTTCTCCTTATTTAATTGGATGCCTTCATAATATGAATTTGTACAGTAGTTGTAGTAGCTACTGATTCTGTACCAGCCTGACAACTGATGGTCTAAAGCATATGAAGAAGGCCAGAAATGACACAAATTAGCTGTGAATTGAAAATAATTCCGGGTGACTACCTTGTGACTCTGAGAGAGAATGCCATGACTGTACAAGGCTGCCCTCAAAGTGAAATGTGGCTACCTTGGATGATCTCCGATTTATGATGTTTCACAGTTTGAATGTTAATGTATAATGTTTAAAATGAAACAAACACTGAAAAAGAAGTCATATATAGTCTGGGTATTAGATGTGCTCAGAATTGTGAGGGGCCATGAACATTCAAGAAGAGAAAGACATGAGATGCAGTATTGAGTGATTAAAATTTGCCTACACTGATTTTTTTTTATTTCCAGCATAGTATATTAGAAATTCAATGACTGAATAAATCAGTGCCATTGAGATCCATATTAATAATAATCACATCAACCCGACAGCCCTGAGCAACTTACCATTTTATAGATGAATAATGCTGTGGTTTATTGCTGTTAGTGAGCTGTGTGTCTGCAGGTATGAATGACCATGTGTTTCCTGGATTCATTGCATGATAGAGAACCAAATGCATTTCCTCAATCACTTGTGTGGACTAGTGGCGCCCTCTATGCATGTCCACAAAACGTACTGTACAGTGTTACCCCGGGTCACGAGCTTAATCCGTTCCGGGATCAAGCTCGTGAAGCAGAAAACTTGTGACCTGAGACAAGTTTAACCATAAGAAAACATGTAAAATCAATTAATCCATTCCAAGACCCAAGAAAACTCCAATAATGTTTTTCTTGTTCTGATTTTTATTCACTTGTTTTGGCCTGTTTCACTTTCATCATCATCATCATCACTTTCAGTAAACAATGATCTTTTGCTAAAATAGTGAATCCAAAGAGGTTTTGTCTCTGTTAATCCTTAAAATGTTACCAAGATGGACGACGCAAATGTCATTCACTTGGTCTAATACACGACCTGTGGCATTTTCTTGGGGTGTTTTTTTTTTCTTTCTATGAACATTTCATAGTGACACAACATCTCCTTCATCTCTGTTGTTGTCGTCACATCCTCCTCATCATGCTCCTCTCCGCTGCTCTGCTCATCTCCTGTTTCACCTGCATCCACATTATATGATGGGTTTTTTTCTCACCACTACATCCTACTTAGGCTCCAGGATGAAAAAACACAAAACAAAGCACTATTTCAGGTGAAGAAAGGCACAAATATGAAACAAAATACGACATGAGTTTCAAGTCTTGGTGAGTAGTTTGGTGAGTAGTGCACTCTCCTCTTGGGAACTATTTTACTCACAACCCGAGTTTTTGCTCATGAGCCAGTACAAAAATTTGCCCAATGTCTTTCTCATAACCTGAAAAATTCGTATGCCAATGGGCTTGAAATGCGGGGTAACAATGTATGTTATTTCATTGTAGCAGGATAATCATAGGCATAGGGATTCATGTATTCAGAGACTGTTTATTTCCAATTCATGAGGCACAACAGTCTGCCTACTTTATCAACCCAAAGTCAGTGGAAATTGGCATTGCAACAAAATGAGTAAAAATGAACCAAATACTGACCAAAAGAAACACAAGGTTTTCTCCATACACTAGGGACATCATTATAATTATGACAGTCATGACAAGTCTACAACAGAAGTACACATTCTAAAGAATGGGTTTTAGATCATGGAACATGTATTTTTACCTCAATGTGACCATGTGAGCATGTGGTCAGATCATACACCTCCTGGCCAAAAAAAAGGTCACCACCTGGATTTAACTAAGCAAATAGGTATGAGCCTCCCATTGGATAATTTCTACATGGTCTATTATATTTCACATGGCAACAAGTGATATAAGGATAGTGGGGAACCATCATCTTCAAAGACAAAATGTGGTTGGAAAAAAAATCTTGAATGATCATGATTGGGAATCACTTAAATGTGTAGTGAAATCAAATTGTAAAAAAAAAGTAGACCTCAGGACTATGTTTAATAGTGAAAGTAAAACCATTTCCACACACACAAGGCAAAGGCAGCTCAAGGGATTGGGACTAAATAGCTGTGTAGTCTTCAGAAAACCACTAATCAGAAAAAAGGCTTCAGTTTGCTAGGGAGCATAAAGATTGGACTCTGGAGCAATGGAAGGTCACGTGGTCTGATGAGTCCAGATTGACCCTATTTCAGAGTGATGGGCACATCAGCGTAAGGAGACAGGCAGAAAAAGTGATGCACCCATCATGCCTAGTGCCTGCTGTGCCATTCATCAGGCTGAAATTGTTAGAGTTGTTCAGGGAGCATGAGACACCATTTTCACACATGGATTGGCCTCCACAGATTCCGGACCTTAACCCCACTAAGATTCTTTGGGATGTGCTGTTGAAGACTTTGCACAGTGTCCGACTGTCCCACCATCAATTCAAGAACTTGGCAAAAAAGGAATGTAACTCTGGACGTAAATAAATGTTGAGACATTGCAGAAGCTTATTGAATTGATGCCACAGCAAATGTGTGTCATAATCAAAGCTAAAGGCAGAACAATAAAATATTAGTGTGACATTTTTTTGGCCAGGCAGTGTAGACTGCATATATTATGGACACAGTGACCCATTAGTTTGTGAATGGTTGTTTTGAGGTCAATCAGGTTGTCACTTCCTGGATGGCATGTTGGAGCCAAAAACAGGATGTAACCATATTTGGACGACTGGCAGCGCGGCAGCGCAGGGGACTCATGGGAGAGCAAACATGAGCCACTAGCTTATTGATGCAGGAAAACTTCACCACACAGTGTCAAACAAAGTCATATCACAGTGTTGTTAGTGTAAACACTGACCCACAACCGCAGTCGAGTGTATGTCATGTATAACTATTAACATATTGAATAAAAAGATACAAAGGTCTGAATAAAACCCCAGCATGGCAGTCATTTGTTGGATTATTTGCTCTAATATCTTCATAGCAAAGCAACAAGTTAAAGATGGATCATCATGTTACTTATTAGAAGATCCAAATAAAATGTTTGAGACCATGATGACTCATGGAAAAAAATTATTGGCATAGTATTTTCAGATAGAATCACATGTACCTGTGGGAAAAAAGCTTCTTGGAGCCAGACGATCGGTTCCTCAGTGGCCAAACGGTGGAATTACAATGTAAAGTTACTTCCGCATTGGCTTCACTGAACAGCCCTGGTTGTTGCCCCTTGGGTCAGATTAACACAGGTGTGGTGTGTTTTGACTAAAGTCACAGTGTCTCTGACAATTAGGAATGGCTAATTTATTTGAGTGTCTGAAGCCTATAAAAGTTTCATGATTTGTTGTCATGCTGCCCCTTGCCGCAAAACTTTCTATTTCAGCTACAGTTGGGGTTGCCTTGTCATTAATATTGAGGAATGGACATTTTGTTTGGGTATGTGAGGCCTACAAAAGCAATTGGAAAAAAACGGAAGTTGCACAATTTGTCGTCATGCCACGCCTCGCTGCAAATGTTTGTGAATGCCGCCACAATCTGACATTACCACAAGACAACAATTCCACAAGTCCACATACGGCAAGGGTCGTGACTGAATTTCTAAAGCCGCCCAAACATAGAGAAACGCGACATGATTGAAGGAACCTCGCACACAGCTGCAGATTGACACCACAACGCACACCTGGGAACTGGCGCCATCTATTGACAGTAAACATTGATTGCGTTGTGACCGGTTGTGACACATTCACAACCGGTGAATGCGTCGCCCATTTTGGTAACATTTTAAGGAGTACACAGAGGCAAAACCTCTTTGGAGTCACTATTTTAAGAAAAGATCATTGTCTACTGAAAGTGATGATGCTGATGATGATGAAAGTAGTGAATACAAAAATAAATAAATAAATAATTGTATGGGACTTTTTTTGGGTCTTGGACCTGATTAATTGGTTTTACAAGTATTCTTATGGGAAAACCGGGCCTGTGTCACAAGTTTTCCTCTTCACGAGTTTGGTCCGTGAACGAATTAAACTCGTAACCTGGGGTAACACTGTATATAGTCAGAAAAATTGTATACAACCTTTAAATAACCAACTACAAGCAAAATATCCAACTAAAATGAACAAAAAAAACTGCCCAATCTAAGCAATGAAAAGATCAAAATACACAAATAAATCAACAGAAATGAACAAAGTAAGGAACAAATTATTCTGAGCACCCATCCACAAATGTATATCCTGTATGTCCTTGGGCATAGCTCCTCAATGCAGCCTGCTCAGTCCTCGATCCCCTCTAATCAGTGAGCATCTCGGAAAATTGGACCATTCTTCAAGATGGCACTGCAAGGTTGATTTCCAGGTCAAAATTGAGGAGTTAAAAATCTGAGAAGGCAAGGACTTCTGAGATAAGGTGCATCTAATGTGGCAGTGGAGCATAAAGTGAAAGAAGCAGGTGATGTGGTTTGGTAATATGTCCCATTTGTAATGGTGTGAGTGAGTTTATGCGGCTTTACCATGCAAACACACAATAAAACACCTTTGGTTTATTTCATGGCTTTTTTGTCACTAGTGCAACTCTCACATTCTTGCACTAAAGCCATTTTGCTATTAGAGTCTAAGTCCCGTTTGGTTCCTTCCACCTCTCGTCTCGGTTATGGGATGTCGCTTTAGAAAGAACAGTCACTGGCAGTCAGATTACACAATGGGCCTCAAGCAGCAACATTCTCTTAGATTTCTCTTATATTTTCTCTTATTTATTCCTTCAGAGAAAAAAAAGAGGAATCAAATTTGGATGTACCAAACATTCTTACTGTCTAAATCTGCTCTTATTCCGGTGTGCCGAATCCTGAATCTCGCTGGATCATGAATGGGATGTGCATTGCTGATTGTAATTAGCATACATGACACCCACCCAAACAACATAAAAGAGTAGGTGTTGTGCTATGTTCAACCTGCCAACTTTGAGTCAGCTATTTCAGTGTATCAACTACGCGTAAACAGACCAACAGTCCAACCAAATCACACACAAGTGAAAGAACCTGCACATATAACGCACATCAAACTCTCCCACACTCTGCCTGGTTTATCAGCTATTAAAATATGAGGCCCCCTCCTTGAATCACCACCTTATCGTGGTGGAGGGGTTTGTGTGCCTGAATGATCCTAGGAGCTATGTTGTCAGGGGCAATTCTAGTAGGGTCTCTGAAGGCAAACTGGTCCTAGGTGACAGGTCATGCTAAGAGTGATTCAGAAGACCCTTATGACTATGCCTTCCTCTGGGCACACCACCTGCAGGAAGGGTTGTAAGGGTCCGGTGCTGTGTGGTTAGGGTGGCAGCTGAAGGCAGGGGTCCGGGTGGTCCAATCCCTGGTTGCCAAAACTAGCTTCAACTGGGAGGAGGCCCTGTGGCAGACCCAGGACACGCTGGAGGGGCTATGTCTCTCGGCTGGCCTGGGAACACCTGGAGCTGGAGGTGGCTGGGGAGAGGGAAGTCTGGGCTTCTCTGCTGAGGCTGCTGCCTCGGGACCCTGACCTGGATAAGCAGAAAATGGTGAATGGCAGGATGAAATCTGAGGTCACTGTCTTAGTGGTCCAAGGTGTGGTTTTACTGCAGAAACAATGTAAAGTTTACAATTTCTGAAGATTGTGTTTCAAAATTCAACTTTAGGGGGGAATTTTGATTTCCTTCCCTGTCTCACATAATATGTTACAACACCAAAATGGCCACTACTTTGACTTTATTTTTTAATTGGTGAAAATAACTATATGTGCTGAGCTGTGGAGACTCTTGCAGAGACAAAGTTGGGATGATGTCACAAACGTAACTTTCTGATTGTAGTCTATAATTATGTATATTATGTTTCCAGTTCAGCAGTTTTACAACAAACTGCTTCTTTCTGGACTTCAGAAGATTATCTTTTAAATTGACGCACATCCTACTCTATGTGTAAATGGTGGCATAATTCAGCTGGGGTCAGAAAAATTCCCCTCAGTTTGTCATTTAGTGTGAGGTAATGTAGTTCCATCCATGGGTCAAAACTGGAGGCGGCGGGACTTAGGCTGTCTACACTATGGAAAGGAGGGGAGGGGCCAAGTGTGACTTGTGCTTTAGTGATTACTTTGGTCATTTTGTTGATTATTTTGGGTTTTTTTTTGTTCATTTTGCATTTTTTTCATCTCTGTAATTTTTTTGTGATTATTTTAGTTAATTATTGGCCATTTTGTGGAAAATTTTGTTCTTTATTTTGCTTATTGGCATTTCATTTGTGCATTTTGTTTGTTTGATTGAATATGCTGTCAATTTTTTATTTATTTTAGTGAGTTTTTTAAATTTTCGTTCAGTTTTTTATTATTTTATTGATGCAGTAAATTATGTTTTGTATGTTTTGTCTTAATTGTGTTCATTATTTTGCTTGTTTGGATGGATGGTCAATTTTGTTTTAATTTTTTCTTACTTATTCATTAGTGAGTTCATTTTTTCCATTAATGCTTAGTTTATTCCTTTTTATTTTTTTTTTTCTAATACATTACTTCCATTACTGGACAAAGCCACAGGAGCCACTGGGGAGGGGCTACAGAGCCACATGTGGCCCTGAAGCCACAGGTTGCAGACCCCTGACCTCAACTCTGATTAGCAATTTATTAAGAGAGTGAATGAGTGTATAACTATATGACAACTCATGTCACAACAATCTAGAACGGGCGACATCGTGTTCAGTATTTATGCGCTGGAGCTGCAGCTTAGTTCGACTGTGTTGCCTCAGTGTTTGTGTGTTTGAAAGAGAGAGATTGCGTTGGACTATTCCTGTCCAGTTCTAAACCCAAACACCGATGTGGTGAGTCTGTGGATTCCACAAATACACACAGGTTTATTGTTGATGGCAGCCGTACAATAGACATCCATCCAAAGCAACAGACATGAAGATGACAGTAGATATATTGGACTTCAATAAGAGGGAATCTGAGAAAGAAGGACTGGAATGAGTCATTGTGACAGATTGGGAGGGAGGCACTCAAAGCAGAGGGTGGAACTGCTACTTGATCCTAAAGACCATCCAAGATCTGTTCACCACACAAACAGCACATTTTCATAATTTATGGCAGCTTGACCAGAGCATTTGCTGAGATCTGACAAATGTTGCTACAGAAAAACCCAGAGGGAAAAGAAACTCGAGGAAACAGTGAGAGCCAAATAATACAGACAGACTATCTTAATCATCAGGAACCAAAACAATCCTTCACTGAAAATGAAAACTATTTTAATTTACATTCTTGTTTCAGGCTGATCTTCATGATATTTTTGTGATGTTTGGCCATTTCAAGATTTCCGACTTTGCCTTGTGAGCATATACGGTGGATCTCAAAAGTCTACACACCCCTGTTCAAATGCCATGTTTTTGTGATGTAAAAAATTGACACCAAGATAAATACTTTCACAACTTTTTCCACCTGTAATGTGACCTATAACCTGTACAACGCAATTGAAAAACAAACTGAAACATTTAAAGGGGAAAAATAAAAAACTGAAAATACTCCTTGAACGATTTTGGTTTTTTTTCAATTGTGTTGTACAGGTCATAAATCACATTAAAGGTGGAAAAAGTTGTGAAATGATTTATTTTGGTGTCATTTGAACAGGGGTGTGTAGACTTTTTATAGCTACTGTATTTCCGACAATGTAATTTTTCAATGTATCCACAAACAAAACGACCTGTTCTTTAGTTTACAATATATTTAAGGTTTTTTGAACAGACTCGACAGCCAGCTGTATGGGTTCCTAATTTAACAGAACAGGTCGAAAGGTAAGCATTAAATTACATTACATGTAGCAATTCCATCATTTAAAAAATAACTCGTCCTACAGTATGTCCTATATTATGCTGATTTGCGCACTTATAAATCTCTTGCAGTGATTTTTCAAATACAACAAATCCAATAAGCCTTTTTTAGTTTAAGTATATTTATTTATTTGAACATGTACATGTAAAGATGCAAGATTATAGCCACTGGTTATTTCCATCTTAATTCCCTTGGAACACTAATGCCAGACTTTTACAAGAACAGTAGCAGCAGGAGGTTAAAGTGGGTAATAACAAAAGAAAATGTTTGGAAATAAACATTGTTGATCTGACCCCAGACAAAGAACTACCACAGTCACCACGATGCTAATTCAGATGTTAAAGTGCAACATGCATCGTAAGACGTTAAAAAGCTAAAGCGTATTGTATTAATTTAATAAAGCGCATTAATGAATTCACACAATGCTGACATGCTGATGTTATTACATGTCATCCAGTTTTAAGGAATTTTAAGGTGCTAAATCCTGCAATTTAATTAGTTAACCAGTCAAATTCCAGCTAAACTTAGCGCCACAATTCTGACAATGGTTGACTTTTTTTTCTTTTGCAACATTGTGTACAAAAATATGTGTTGTGCCTTTTCCGCACAGTAGCTCTGTGTCAAAATCTGACCCCAGGTACAACAAGTGGATTGTTGAGAGTTTCAAAGAGGCACCAAGGAATAGTAAAACTCAACACATAATTTGGCAAAGAACTTTATTTTAATAGACATATGCAATGCATATAAGAAAGAATTTAAGGGTATATTCACACCTGGCTGTAGAGCAGCTGTTCTGAAATAGGAAGCATTTAACCCCAAAAACTGGTTTGTTTGTACATACTGTATGTGAAAAATTTAAGTAAAAACTAGGGCTGTCAAAATTAATGTGTTAACGCAGATTAATCTATTTGTATGATTAAGTAGATTACAGATTTTAACGCAGTTAACACACGCAATGCACAATAACTCAAAATCCCACAATGACACCATCAGTGTGGATAAACCGCTGATTACTGGTACAAAACTCAAAATTCCACTATGCAACGGTGGTCAGCTGACGTTAGCTCCCCCTCCTGATTTGCTGCTGCTTTTCCCCGGGAAAAACGAGATGGCGTCTCGAGGCAGATGCTTGTTGAGGCATCAATTTGCATTTTTCATCATAAGCAACATGATTAAGGGAAATCTAACCCTGCACTAAGCTGCTTTTGTCTATAACGGAAGTTACGATATAAATTATTGCGGCTAATTCAATTATTTTAGCGAGAAAAAAGAAATTGTGTGGCGAGTGGAACTCCATTGTAGAAAACAGCAGTTTTATGAACATTTATCATTTATTATGTTTATTTGGTTGCTGTTTGGTAAGAAGTGACCAGTATTTACTTTTGAATATGTTGCCTTAAATTCGGCTTGGTTGGCTTTCCGACAGCTGTTTGGATTTATTGTATTTTTGTGTTTGTTTGGCAGTAACTGCTAGACGGAAGTCCGTATAAACTGAGTGCTGCTGAGCGCTAAAACTGACTGATTGTGAATTGAAATATGGTACAGATTATTTTTGTACAGAAAATTGATGAATTATGTGTTGTTACTTTTATTAACGTATTGAATTGAAATATGAATAATGAATCATATTGATTTGTACTTTGTTTACCAGTAAACTGTAGAAATATGAAATATGGATGGATGGATGGATGGGTGGGTGGATGGATGGATGGATGGATGGACACTAGTGTCACTTAGTGGAGGCATGTGCTAAACAATTCCAAACAGTGGTACATGAGTGGATGATCGAAGCAAAAATCACAACTATCGGGACAGACAGTGCACGTAACATGACAACTGCGACTAAACTCTTAAACATTTTATAGTATGAAATAAACATGTTAAGTGTATAAACCACCTTCTGTCGTGAGTGTTTTTGCTGCCACAAAATGAAAAACAACAAATGGGTATTAATAGTGATTAATCAAAATGAATCCACAGTGTCCCTATGGTTAATCAGATTAAAAATTTGAATCATTTGACAACCCTAGTAAAAACAAGACGTGACATCACTCATCTGTCTGGCTAAGGTTCTAGAGTTTCAATATACTTCCACAGAAACAGTAAAAAAAAAATCTGCAAACACAGATGTGTGCACTAGTTTATCAAAACTGCAAGCTTTCGGTCATAGACCTTCTGGCAGAAGGTTCTGTAGGCATGTGTGAAAACTACAATCGGATGCGAGACAAAACAAGTGGGTGGAGACGCCAAGAAAGAGTGGTCTCAGCTCATTTCCATTCCATCCCTCTAGTGCTTCTTTTGCATAGCAAGAGTCGTTTGTGTTGGCATGTATTTGTCTCATCAGATGGATCAGGACATTATTTTCTGGATTCTTGCTAGAACTGGATATTTTGCTTGTTCAGTGAACACTGGTTCAAAAAGACAAACGAGTCACAGATGCTGCTGTTGATCCATGGTTGTTGTTTTCCCCGAGGCGAGAAGAAAAGGAAATTCTAATACAGAAGCTTTCTGACCAATAAGAGGACAGTTTGTTTGGCATTTGTTTGGAACTTCGGATCAATATAGACTGATGCCCTTTGAACAACAAATGTGTCATTATAGCCTCTGAATCAGACCAAAGCAAACAATCCACATGTGTTAATTCACTGTAAGTAACACAATATGAAACCCTGAAAGAAAAACTGAATAACTGCAATCCCATCACTCTCACCAGCCTTGTATAGTCAGAATTATCTCCATATTATTGCTGAGTCAGATATAAGTCGAGCACTGATCACTGTTATTCTGGAATTTAAATCATGCATCATAAATACATATATTCATCCTCCAGTATCCTGCCGTGAATTTACAGGTGTGTAACTGTTCAGATTTCAGCTCGACCTTTAGCAGTTCGGGGTCAAACCCCCAGTTTGAATGTTAACACATAATCGAACTTGTTCCCTTTCAGCAGCTCAGAAAGTAAAGGAGACGTGTCGACATGTGAAGAACACAACAAATCAATTTCACTGCTTTTAACTCGCACTTCAACACTAATGACACAGGTAACCTTGTGTGACTTAAGCGGCTGCTGCTGATGATACTGAGTTGTATTGATACCATTTCCAATAAGTATTGTAAACAACCTCTCCAGTCACCTCTCATCGTCTTATTTTCTATCTTGCAATACTGTGATACGAAGTTGCGTCTTCACTGTAGTTTTGTGCTTCCTCCCTCTGCCCTAGGTCTCTAGGTGTCCTGATGTCCTTGCTGTGTGTTTGCTGGTTCTGGACCGGTCTAATATCTGTGGACGTCACCCAGTCTGTGTTGTTTGTTGTTCTATCTCTACTCTTTTCTTTTGTCTCTCCTCTGTCCACTAACCCCAGCCGGTCGAGGC
>JAQQAE010015660.1:0-11984 GCA_029823295.1 Pseudamia nigra
TACTGAATCTACTTCGCAGATTTCGCCTATCACGGGTTATTTTTAGAATGTAATCCCCGCGATAAATGAGGGACCACTGTAAATTAATTATTCGATCCATCTATCCATTTTCTACCCCTTAATCCTCATGAGGGTCAGGGGGGGGATGCTGGAGCCTATCCCAGCTGACTTCAGCGAAGAGAATTATTCATGTTTGAAAATAGTGAAAAAGGTGACAATTGATTTTCATAACTCTCCTATTCAATGACATAAAATGAGACTGGGATTTGAAATTTTTAAAAATCGCATATGTTCTGTGAAATGAAACAATTACAAAAATAGTGTGAGAATACATGGATGGATGGATGATGGATGGATTGATTGTCTGAAGCTGTCTTAAACAGGCAAGATGAATGTGAATTTAATGTCCATAACCTACTGTACATACATGATACAACTTAAAAGCTGTTAATGTGGAGCCAGGAACACTATTCTGTAGTTGTGTTTGTTTTTTTTTTAAGCTTTATTTCATACTGTACTGGTTGTACTTTGAAATTCCAGAAAAACATGAAGAAGCTCACTGCTGAAATGTGCATATATTCCCTTTAAATAATTAGGTAATTACAGCAGCACCTCATTATTAACAGCCTAAGTGGAAGTTTGTTTTTTGACAGACATGCCAGTTATGTAGATCAGGTGTAAACAGGAACAGACATTTGAAATGTAAAACTTTCCTTGACAGTGGCCTTACTGTAGGTTTTTATATTCAAAGCCTGTGATATACAGTAGTGACAGCCATAAAGGAGTGATAATTTAACAGGAGTGCTGTTCGTGAGCGGCGGTGTTTGTGCAGAGACTTCTGAACGGAGGAAAATGCTCTTTGCGGCTATTCATACTGATGCCTAAAAGCTCTGACAACAGCTGCTTTTTGACTGGCTGGTTATGAAGCAATTTGTCAAGAATCCTGACAACCTCAACTGAAAATGCTGCAATATCGGCGTGTAAGTGTCAGGCAGAGCTTTGTAAAGGAGACAGGCAGCAATGAGTCGAGATGTGCTGCTAAACACTGAGTGAGTCTCTGACCCGTCCTCAAGGATTGGCAGTGGAGGCGTAGTGGCACATTTTTCTTTCAGACACTAACCATGTGTGGCTGGAGATAAAGTACAGCTGAGGTCAAAATTTCTTGTTCCCCAAGTAAATTTTGTGTTTTCAGATTTTTTTTCCCTCAGTTGCTGTTTAAAGGAGACATGAAAAATCTAATTTCTGTGCTTTTTACCATGATAAAACATGTTCCTGGGCCCTAAAATAATGATGCAGTATCAGCACAGTCAGCCCACTTGCACTCAAGTTGGCTCCCGTCACGGTTCCCTTCACACCATTCCCTAACTTTTTGTGGAATCAATTTTCCATGGACATGGAGAGAAGAATTTACTCCAGAGAGAACCTCCTGAACCTGAGGCAGAGGAAATGTGGAGCTTACAAACCAATCCCACTAGACCTGAGAAGGACTCTGAGTGGCTGCAGGGCTGGTGTCAAAGTCAAAAACAGAAGATTCAGGTACAAGTCTTTTCTATCAACTATACTGATGGACAACTTGAACTCACTACCAAAGTGGAGGAGTTGGAGGAGCTAGAAAGAGTTTTGAGAGGCTAGCTTCATATGTTTCTGTGAGACGTTGCCGAACAGTAACTGTCCAGACTCCTGGATACGCTATGGTTCGGTTGGAAAGAGGAGCAGCTGCAGTGGACAACTAACATCATTCTACTCCAGGACTGAATGTTACTGAAGACTCTTCATCCCTACTGCCATCAGACTGTTTAACAACACAGCTAATAGAGACTGAAGACATTGCCTTCCATGCCTACTGAAGGAGTTGGATATATAAATTTCCCTGAAAGGGGTAAATAAAGTTAATTCTAATTCTAATTCTACTGGGGTCTTGTCTCCTTTGCATAATCCACACCCTGTGAACTCCCTGTGACTGAACCACCAATCAGAATGAGGGGCAGGGAGGGACCAAAATAGGATTGTTTCAGAAATGATTCAGAGAAGGGAGAAGAAAACAGTGAAGAAAACAACACTGAGAGTGATTTAGAAGCTTAAAACTGCATTTAGATCATCTGTAGGGTCCAGAAACCTTAAATATTTTGCCAGAAAATGCACAATATTTCTCATTTAAGAGTGCTTTATTTTTAACATAGCATTTCAAAGCATATTAGTTTCATTCAGAGATAGTAAGTTATTTCTTATTTGCAAACAAACACAGAATGGTTTGAGGAAAACAAAAATGACCAGGATCATTGACCCCTAGAAGAACTGACCTTTATATTTAGACATAACACAAACCTGGACATGTGTCCAATATTCACTCCAGAATTGAATTGAATTAAATTGAATTGAATGAAGTTTATTCATCCTTCTTAAGGGAAATACAATTGACAAGCTCACAGATAAGAAACTTCATATCATTGAGACATCTTCTGTCTTCTCAGTCTTCAGTCTCCCTCAGCTGTGGTGTTGAACAGTCTGATGGAGGTGGGGATGAAGGGTCTCCTGTAGCGTTCAGCTTTGCAGCGTAGTGATGTCAGTCATCTGTTGCAGCTGCTCCTCTGTTGGGACCCAATGAGGTAAAGAGGATGGTCTGGGTTGTCCATGATGTCCTCCATCTGTCCACCGCAGCCCCCAGTGTGTCCAGGCGTTTGATATCCCTCTGTCTGACGCTGCCTCCCCAGCAGACCGCAGCAGAAAAACGTATACTCGCAACCTCTGACTGGTAAAACATGTGCAGCATCATCAAAGGACTTGAGCCTCCGTAGGAAAAATAGGCTTTGACGGTTTCTACACAGTACATCTGTGTTCTGGGACCAGTCCATCCTGTGGTCGAGATGTACACCAAGATATCTGTATGTCGGCACCACCTCGATGTCGACTCTGCGGAAACTGACTGGCTGAAGAGGGGTCTTAGACCTTCTGTAGTCCGCCACCGTGTCTTTAGTCTTGGCGGTGTTCATTAGGAGGGAGTTTTTCTGACTCCAGTCACAGAAGGCATTTGTCAGATGTCTGTACTGGATTTGAGGAATCACTTGAAAAAGCATCACAGCAAAAGCAAAAGAAATGAGGTTAGATCTGAGTCGAGGGATTGTTGCTGACACAAAGCAGCAGAAGGATACACTGAGTTGGTTTTTCTAGTACTTTTCCACTATTGTCATTTCCTTGATTTTTTTGATTGTTTTCGTTGCTTATATTGTTCATTTTCTTCATTTTATTTTTACTATTTTCGTCATTATTTGTATATTTTGCTTCTTTTTTAAAATATTAAATGCAGTGATCAAAATGTGTATTTTGTTTATTTTTGTTCATTTTAAAAATTGAATGTAGATAATTTTGGTAATATTAATTAATCATGTTTATTTTTGTTCATGTCCTTCTTTCTATTCTAGTTCCTTTCCGTGATTATTTTTTATTTTATTTTTGCTGCTTTATTGTCCTCTTTGTATTTTGAAGTACTCACTCAGAATCTCAAGGCCTCATTAAACCATCATCATAATCTATCAACATTAATTAAGTCAGACACATAAGATTTAGCTATTTTACAGCCACTTATCCACGTCAATCAAGTGCACTTCATCCATGAGACACTTCAGAGGTGACTACTTTTTGCATTTTGTCCCATGCTGTCTCCAAATATAGAATGTTTTAAGTCAAATTTCACTTCACAGTCACCAGGGACAGATTATTGAATAGGATTAAGTCCAAATGATCAACACATCCTCTGTGTTTTCTGACCACTGACTAGTGATAGAGCTGCTTCCTAGAACACAGCCAGTTCAATTGAAGTTAATTAGAATGAATGTAGAAGGAATTATTTGGACAATTGAGACAAATAGCCAATCTGTGCTCCGCAATTGAACTGTTTTGTTGGCAACTGAGCCTCCCGTCAGGTCGGACACCTCCGTCCTCTCCCTGCTGACTTAAGATCCTGAAGACAATGCACCCTCATTTGTTTAGCAAGGATTTTATTTCTTTTCTTTTTTTTTTTTTTTTTTTAGGCACGTTGATTTCCAAATTCAATTTAAGGGCCAATTTCTTCCCAAGTCAAAAAGGATGTCCTCTGGAATGCTGGGAGTGGCACAGTCCTCAGTTTGATCGGTGTTTTCTTTCAGGTCCGAGGGAGAGTTATTGACTCGGATTCCAATGAAGCTGTTGTGAAGGCGAGAGAGGGCCGTTTGTTGAAACTCGCTGGCGTGCATCACTCCAGATATTGAGGCCATTTAATGAAGCGTCGCAGCCGTGTGTTCTGTCATCATCAACGTCGTCAGCATTGGCACTTTGATTGACACCTGTCGTGGAATCAATGGGATCGACTAACATTTATGCGGCGCCATCTGTTTCATTGTCGACCAGTAAGGGCTTTTGAATGACTGGGCAGACATCATGATAATTCCTTTCCTCTGACATTTTTTGACAGTCTCAGGAGCTTCAATGAGCACGATTCTTCCATGTACGTACATCAGCCTTACATCAACCACATGTGTCGACGGTGACATTTGGAGGCCATTTAAAAACAGCATCAGTTGGAAAAAGGAGCTGCAATTGTGTGTATCTGCGGCCTAATTTTTCCAACCATACATCAGGCTGGCAAACAGGCCACACCCACTTTTGGAGGAAAACAAATACTTGGTCCAATTGACTGTCATGTAACACGGCAGACTTAAATTGGCTTCTACATTACCCTCAGAGCTAGTGTAAATGTACTGATTCAGCTACATATACAGCTGAGGTCAAAAATATTAGCCCCCCCTATGATAATGTGATTCTTTTCCAAATGTGTCCCCATGCTCCTCACTCCAGTTCTGGACACTTGGAAACACGTTTATAAGGTTGTATATCCTTCTCGTGCTTTGTGTCCATGAACAATTGTACCTCTCAGATCTAAACTTATGACTCCATCAAACAGTGGTTGCTATGTCTGAATAAAAAGGTCAGTTCTTCAACCCTGGTCATTTTTGTTTTCTTAAAAACATTCTGTTTTTGTTTGCATCATTTTGATTGCCTGCTATTTTTGAACCGCATAAATTTGTGAGACTTTATGGACATAATCAGAGAAGGGACAAATTTGTTTGTCAATGTATCTGTTTGAAGTAAATTTAGAATCTTATTTAATTTTGTTTGTTTTCTGGCATAATTTACATCAGTGTATGGAGCCATTCATTTTTTTCTAGCAAAGTTACTCAGGTCTTATATACTGTACTGTTTGATGAAATGGCAGTATGACAGATACATGAGGCCATACTAAAAGGCCACAAGTCCTTTTGAGGACAAAACAAATGGTTAATAGATAGTAATGCAAATTGTTGCATAAAACAAACCCAAAATTAAATAACCTTCTTACCCCCAGATGCATGCTAACATAACATACAGTGGTGCCTCGGATACCGACAATAATCCGTTACAGCATCACGGCCTGTATCTGAATCAGTTGTTATCCGAAGTGACTTTTTCCATAGGAATACATGTAAAACCAACTAATCCGTTCTGGAACCATGACAAACTCCCATATAAAGTATGTATTACACAGCCCTACCTGCACATTTATTCATTATTATTATTTGAAAAGGAAGTTATGTTAATTATCTGAAACAGAATGAATGAAATTAGTTCTAAAAATGATTTAGAATTTATTCTTACCTTGGCTTATGACTTGGTAGTGTGTCCATAGACACTGCACACGTCAGTAATTGTAAACAACTCCACCACGCCTCTGCCCGCGGCCCGATGAACTGACACAGGGCTGCCTGCGGCCTGACGAGCCTACGCGGGCCTACCCAGGCTACAGCTACGGAAGTGACGCAGACGTGACCCGGGCGTTGTTGTCCGGATAATTCGTCGTTATGAGGTTCAATTTTTTTGCATTTTTTTTCGTCGGTATCCGAATTTGTCGTTGTCAGAAGCGGTCGTTGTCTGAGGTTCCACTGTATGTGGATTTTGTCTAGAACAGAGTAGAATTTTATTTGAATAGGGGCGATATGGTTTTAACATAGTTTGATTACAAAGAGCATGTTTATATCTATTGCTGATCTTCAACAGTTCCTAGTTGGGGTTTTTACATGTACACCATAAACAGCACAATAACATACTGTATAAATTATCAATATCCTATACCTGCAACACACAGCACAACAAAATGCATGTACATAATCAGCACAATATGGTTTAAAACATGCTAATGCTACACACCACAATACACTTAAATACATACTGCAAATCTACGATTTAGTATTAAAGATAACACCTGATGCAGGACAAATATAACCTGCATCAGGACACAAAGAGTTAATGGGTGCAGCTTCGTTTTTCTTTTGGCCACCATACCTGTTGTAAACAGTTTTATATCTAGAATTAATTTGATTTCAGTCGGCTGTGCGTTCTAGAGGTGACAACCCCTAATGGAGGAGGTGGAAAGAATACAGTATATATGGTTTATGGATAATGATGAAAAACGAGCAAACTAACCCCAAGAATATGAAAAAAAAATATCCGTGAAATGAAACAAAATGAACAAAATTATCCTTAACAAAGGATAGCAAAGGGGCAAAATCAGTGTTTTAAAATTTCACCTGAAACACAGAAAGCAAAGTACTGAATTGCAAAATATTCAGGAGGATCCAGAGATGCCCGACCAATAATGGCGCCCCTCCCCCACCCCCACCTTCAGCCAAACAACACCTATAGGCCCACCCCTGCCCATGAGGAATGATGTGATGTTGAGGAGAGTGTGAAAAATCATGATGCTGAATTTCCCTGCTTCGTCCTCATTTCTCCGCACGGAAATGAACTCCTGACAACCTACCGCAGAATCTCTCTGTGGTCAAATCATTCAGATGGTGCATTGTGTCATACAGTGTGTTAGTGTGTAGTACAGCGTGTATCTGTGGGTAAAGGGCGAGATGCGCAGTTGTTGCATGAACCAGGATGATGTGGCATACAGATGAAACAGCTGAGGTAGTCCTCCCATGAGGGGCATCCCTTAGATCCTTAATTAGGGCAAGAGAAGATAGAAAAATGTAATCAATCCTCTCATCTCTGGGGTTTCAACACGGGGAATATGCAATAATGTATATCCCCAAGAGGCAGCATTTCCATCAATATTGTACTTAACAGAGGGTTTTTTTTTTTTTTGGGGTTCAAATTTCAGATATCTGCGCCGATCCTGAACAATTCTCCAGACCAACAATAGACACAGGTGAAAGATACTGTGCACCATACATGGATTTTATATGGACCTCTACTGCTGCTGGACTAAAGGTAAAAGTGATGATCTACAACCAGTCACAAATTTAAACCTTGAATGCATGAATTATTTTTTAAAAATTACATCATCAGTTAAGTGTAAATCCATTGATAATTATGCTTTATTATTATTTGATAATGTATAAAAAAGACTCAACCAGACAACTTGAAAGTTTTACTTTTTGTTCATTTTTCAAAAGCATTTTCTTTACTGTTTAGTTTATTTTTGATCATTCGTCTTCTTTTTACATCAAATTTGGCTCATTTTCTTAACTGGTTTGTTCATTTGCTACCAATTTTGGTCACTTTTCCTTAATTTTTTTATTGTTTTGTTCATTTTTCTTCTTATTTTATTGACTTTTATTGATTTGCTGTGCTATTTTGTACATTTTGCCTCTTATGTTTCTTCTTTTCCTGATTAATGACAATACTCAATACTTTTAGTATTGCGGTTTGCTTTTTTTTTGCCTTAATTTTTAAATGGCTATAAATTTAATGTCACCTTGTTCCTCTCCAGTGTGGTGAACACCATGTGTGAAAGTGTTCATGTAGTTTTATTAAACAAGGCAATTGCTGTTAAAGCAGTTTGATAGTAGGGACTGGGGGACACAGTTAATAATTATCACAATAAATGTGGTTTATACCTGTATGTGGTTTTAAATTATTTGCAAAATAAGACTAATAAAAAATAAATACACAGAAACAAAATTAAGATGAAAATTATCTTTAAAATTTTATTTTTGCATGAATTTAGTTTACACTTGCCAATAAAGTTTTTGAATTTTTTTATTTGTTTGAATATTTGGTCAATATACTATAATATGTGAGAAAAAAAGAAGGACTTGTCACTGGTACAAGACAAAACATGCAAAAAGATGATTATTTCTATAAAAAGGTGTGTAAAAGACACAAATGACATAAACAATGCAACAAAATAAAAAGTGATGATGTAAAATGTTATTAATATACAACATTAAAAAACTGAAGAGAACAGGCAAAAATGACAGAAATGCAAAGAGACCAAACCATTGCTAAAGGATGCAAAAACACCAAACAATGAATTTATTGCTTAATGTGCTTTAGACCATCAGTTGTCTTGTGCAGAGAAAAGCAGGGTACAGAGTCAGTAGCCCTATTAGTGTTACTATAACTACTGTACAAATCCACATTATGGATTATAAGTAAAAAGAAAACACAGTCCATCATTACCGGTACTTTAAAAAATGAAGGATAGGGTCAGCAAAGAGTAACGTGATGTAAAGATGCAAAAAATATGAAAAAATGAAAGGGATGTAAAGCAAAAATTATATAAAAAACAAATTACAGAAGATTCAACAAAATGAAAATGAAGTAAAGGAGTCAATAATCCTGTTAGTGCTACTAGAATTACTGTGCAAATCCATATCATGGCAAGAAAAAATGAAAGAGTAACATGATGCAGATGCAAAAAGAAAATAAAGAAAAAACAAAAAGAACATAAAAGTGATGGAAAGGACAAATGACAAAAGATGTAAGATAACAAAAATGATTTCAAAGATGTAAAAAAAAACACACGAAAAGGTGAAAATAATGCACAAAGATGAAGCACAAGACAAAAGACACAGAAGACAAATAAAACAAAGAGATACTAAAAAATACGACAAAGGCATAAATGATGCAAACATTGCCCAAAAAGTGAAATGAACACATTAATGGCAAAATACAGACGTTCACAAGAGCAAATAAAATTGAATAAAATGAGCAAAATGTGAGTTCTTATCATCATAAGGGTGCATTAGAATAACAAAACATTTCAATATACATAAGCGGAATTAAGTAAAACAAACAAGACATTGAAACATGGCAATGCAAACCAAAATTTACCTGCAAAAATAAATGTGTATCACAATGAATGAACATCGTTAAATCTCACAATGTAACATCAGTATATCACATGCTCCTCTTTGATGGTCTTCTATAGACTGTAATACACCAGATTAGAAAGGTAATATACGTCTGTAAAAGAATATTGTGGTTAAAAGACAGTTGTTGCTTATGAGCTTGTGTCATAGTCTCTAATTAAAGCGTGCGGAGGATAGAGGATTCAATTTCTGCCACAAGACATTTAGGATAACTTTAATTTATGGAGTACAGAGAGAACGGGTGCTCTGGCACGAGCACCAGGGGGTCTTTGAAAGCAGACGGCATTTTGCCGTCGAACAGCTTTGAACATCTCTCCCTAAAGCAGGACAGGATTCAAAAGCAAAGGCTAATGCGCCTTATGCACCACACTGTTCCACACCAAAAAAAAAAAAAAAAAAAAGACTCACACTGTTCATTATTCATAACAAATCCATTTTAGGTTTGGTGCTTGTCATACGCAGGGAGAGGCAGTGTCTCATGGCTTTCCTCACTGCGAAATACATGTTCACATTTAGAGGATTACAAACATGTCAACATATAACACATTTCAGTGGATGTAAGTGAATTAGAGCTAAATTTAGGGAGCTGAGCGTTTCTGTTTTCAGCTCTGCGTTGTGCTGTTTGACCCCCTGATGCCCCCCACTGCGCAGAAAAGATGTTGTTGTTCTTGTCAGATGCTTACAGCAGCTAATTAGAGAGGGACTAAGATGGGAGAGAACCAATGCCACTGCCATCGGTACTTTAAGAAAAAACTTCTTTCATCTTTCCTTTGCATATACATACTGTACATGTAAACAATATGTACTTTGCACAAATTACCGCTAACATCAACCGAAGAAAGTGATGTTTGAGTCAACGCGAATGCAATTGAACTCCTCATGGGGTAAAATAAATGGATAGAGATCAAGCGAATGATGCTGACTTCCTCCTACTGATTTCAGCACTAATGAGAACTCATATCATAGGAGCAGCATCTCAGAGGATCAACGTTTGGTTACAAATGTAAACACTCACAGGGCCAAATAGTGATTGTGATGTCATGTAGAAATGTACATGTAACCCCAAGAGTGCTAGCGTGAAATAGGTTTAATTTTGTTGCTCAGGGGCTGTCTTTAAAGGTCTTATCTTAACACTTAAATTCATATCGGTACCACTAATCTCTCTTCTGTAAAGACTTCTGTAAGGCTGTTGGCAAACTACAGTGTTAAATACATTTTTAGGGCACTTTTGTAGCTCTGCCACCAACAGTCTGCTTGGCTTCCTCTCACAGGTTCCAGGCTTACTCTTGGAGGTTCTAGCTTTGCGGTTCTGTTTGGTTTGCTCTCTAAACAGTCTTGAAGTTTCAGCCTTGAATTGTGAAGCACCTAGAGAAAATGTTGGATTATGATTGGCACTATGCAAATACAATTGAATTGAATTGAAAATTTCTTCATGAACTTTTGTTGTTGTGAACTTCCATAGCTGAGCAGAGATGAAAAGCGGCAGGATCATCAGTGTGCACTGGGGGTGGCCCCAAAAGTGGGTCAATCTCCACAGAGTCTCATGTTCATAGCTTGGTACAAACAATGGTTTGAGTCTCTACAGTCTATTTCCACCTCTGTGAGCCCTGTACAAGGGTGAGTTTTTATATAACTCAACTGTTTTGATCCCCATCCTGATATTTGCACATGACTAAGTTCATCTGTGCTTTGATTGACAAGTGTGGCTGAGCCAGACTTCCCCATGTCATATAATCTTCCTCAGCTTCTTCACAATCCAATCAAAGTTCATTTTTGGAGTCACAGAGGGTTTGTTTTATATGCTACTGTGTATGGTGGAATTACAGCGCCTTCCCAGGGTGACCTGTGATCATGCAAAAGGTTACTGAAAATGGAGAATAATGCACTTTTCATGGTCAATTTTCTGAAAAAGTCACAAAAAATAAAGGTGGGGCTAATTTTACCTTGACCTTGATTGAATCAAACCTGTCAAGTGTACCCAAGTCCCGCTCCATATTGCTTCCAGGTTAGCAGACCTAACTTCAGAGAAAAAAAATGCATGACAGCGAGTGGCAAAAGATTAATCACTTTTTGCTTAATGCCTTCAAAAGTCCATAGTGTAGCAGTTATAGAATAGTTGTGGTATAGGACTTTGAAAAAACACATGAGCCCTCTAATGATTGTCACCTCTTGAAGAACAAGGTGGAGTTTACCAACGTAGCAGCTGTTTCAGTGCTGATGATGTATACGGCTCTGGAAAAAAAGAAATCAGGATTATTCCACTAAATATTGATTTCTGAACTCTGCCTCACTTGAAACATTATTATTGTGTTTTCTAAAAATGATAATAAACTTGTTTTAGCTGCATTATTTAAGTCTGAAAACACTGCATCTTTTTATTTTGACCATTCATTGTTATACGATGCAAAGAAATGATCCAAATGACAATATTTTTATTGGGAATTTGGGAGAAATGTTGTCAACAATTTAAAGAATAAAATAGAAAGGTTCATTGTAAACAAACACATACCTGTAAATAGCAAAATCACTAATAATTTTGCAGTGGCCTCTTTGTTTTTTCCAGAGCTGTACAATGTAAAACATTTCAAGGTGGTTCAACTTAAAAACTCCGATCCAAGACCCACAAAAACTCCCATACAATTCTTTTTTTTCCTTGTCTGATTTTTATTCACTGGTTTTGGCCTGTTTTGCCACACTTTCATTATCATCATCATCATCACTTTCAGTAGGCAATGATCTTTTGCCTGCGATGAACTGGCGACTCATCCAGGGTGTACCCTGCCTTCGCTCAAGTCAGCTGGGATAGGCTCCAGC
>JAQQAE010015661.1:0-11984 GCA_029823295.1 Pseudamia nigra
AAGCGCCTAGAAATAATCTAGAGATTATGATTGGTGCTATATAAATAAAGTTTGATTGATTGATTGATTGACAACATAAACAATACAATAAAAAAAACTGAACAAAAATTCACAAAATGACAAAAATAAAAAATGAACTTGATGAAAATGAATAAAAAAGTAACCACATGGTCAAGAAAATGAACAAAATAGTCAAATAAATAAAAACAAGAAATTGAACAAAAATAAGCAAAATAATGAGCAAAATATGCACAGAATTTACAACAATTAACTAAAAATAATCAGATTGATGAACACAAGTTCACAAAATGCAAAATGAACAATAAAGTTCAAAAACAACCAAAATAAGCAATAAAATGAACAGTAATGCAGAACTAAATGAAACAAATGAAAATAATCGACAAAATGAATGAAAATGAATACTGTAAAGTTATAATAATTTCTGAACACATTGCAGCTAAAATGTGCATCATGTCATGTGGTTCATAAAGGGTTCAGGATAATTGGTAGGTCTCCACACATGCCTTTTTACTGTCTGTCTAAAAATGGCTTTTTAGATTGTAAAGGCTGTAGACCACTGACCTTTAATCAAGTCTGAAGATAATTCTAGCAGTTGACATTGGCTGCAAGAGGCTGCACTGTACTGACTCCATGTGGGAGTGAAAGAGTTGAAGTGCTTCCTGCACGTCCTGGAAAACCTGGAAATTGGTTGGCTAGTTTTCCAGGTTGTTCATTGTTGTCAACTTACATGATTATTTTGATCACTTTTCTAATTTTGTTGCTTCTTTTGTTGATTTTTTTGTTCAATTTTGGTATTATTTTGTTCATTTTTGTTAATGTGATTATTTTGATCATTTTTCTCATTTCCGTGCTTATTTTGTTCACTTTTGTTAAAATGTTATTATGTTCATAATTTTTCTCATTTTATTCCTTGTTTTGTTGAGTTTTTTGTTAAAATTTGGCATTATTTTGTTCATATTTGTCAACTTATGTGATTATTTTGATAATTTTTCTCATTTTGGTTCTCATTTTGTATTTGGGGTGATATAGTGGAGAAAATACATGTAAAAATCAGAAACTGTCTCTGTGCTCTTTTCCAGACAGCACATGTGTGAATGAGTGTCCGGCAGGAACATACAACTCAAGACAGTACGCCGATGGTGCAGAGCTGGGATTCTGTTTGCCTTGTGACCACATCTGTTCCACTTGTACTGGAGCGTCAGCCAAAGACTGCCTCACATGTTCGCCAGGGTATCTACGTCTGTCTGACCTCTGTGTCAACCACTGCCCCACAGGGTAAAATGGCAGTTCTTTACAACTTTAACAATGGGCTTTACTTTTACCCCACCCTTCATAAACTGTATGGAACACATATGTGTGGGACTGGGAAGGAGCCGGATTTTCCGGCCTATGCATTGTGTACAAAACAGCAGTACACTGTGGATAATCTGTTTTATAGGATTTTACATCTTTCTGATAAGGATATGATGATTGTTGCACTAGATGTTCAAAGTTAGGCCAGGTGGTTACAGTTGTTTGTCTTTGTTAACCCTGAGTCACAGAACAGCCAGAGTTGTACAATTGATCTTATTCTATACTTTTAAGCAGAAATATCACAAATTATCTTTTATCATTTTGGCCAAGGATACCTGAGAGCAGATTTTTGAACATGTAGACTGATGTCTTTTGAGTTTTTTGCAACATTTTAACCAGTTTTGTGTAGAGTACACTGAAAGAGTACTCAAGTGAAAGTATTGTTTCTTTATAATTTGAATGGCTCAAGTACACATAAACAGAAGTACTTGAGTAAGAATTTTAAAAAGTTTCACATTAAAAAACTACTCAAGCAGTGGGTAACTTCAGAACGTGGAAGTTATTATAATAATGTGTAATGTTCTGACAGACAATTTATCAGCAGGTTAACAAGGTGTAAAGTTCACATTAATTGTCAACAATAAAATGTCAGAACCAGCTTAAAAATACATGTCTTAAAACTGTTTACTGTCACAGACCAAGAAAAATTACTTGACGATTTATTCAAGATTTGCTTGATGCAAGATTTGTTGCTTATTTTGATCACTTTCACTCCTTTTGCTGCTTGATGTATTTTGGTTTTTTTTTTTTGGTTGTTTTTTTCATCTTTGTTAATTTATTGTTAATTTTGGCTCATTTTGTTTCCTTTGTTTGTCAGTTGTGTAAATTTTAATTTTATGTGATTGTTTGTTTTTGTTAATTCAGTCATTCTTGTTCATTTATGTTGCTTAGTTTGTTCATTGTGAGAATATGTTTGAATATTTTCCTTGTCATTTTGCTGCTTTGTTGATTTCCACCCGCTACCCGCTTGTAATGGAAAAGCAACTGAGCCGAGTAGAACCGAGCTGAGTCGGGCCGAGTCGAGCCGAGTAGGTACTAATGGAAAAGCGGCATTAGTTTCTGATGGATCTTCTTCATTCTGCTTTTATGTTATCTTTGGCATGTCTTACAAGATCATCTTTGTACATTTTTCTTTTTTACTACATGGGATCTTTTTGCCTCTTTAACAGTTCAGTCTCTGTCATCCTGTTTCATTGTATCCAAATTACAAATATGTAGGTTCTGTCACCTTTCCCTCAGAAACAAAAATCAGCCTTTACTCTGGAAAGAAATAATAAGTTGACATTTAATCACAATGATTATCAACAGTGACTGATATAACATGCTATCTATTTATTATCTAAATGCTGCAGCTCAGCTCTCGTCCACACATTTAACTCATCCCACCTATAAACAGTGGTGTGTTAAACCACTGCTGTTTGCCCACTTTTACTCATTTTGTTTCTTACTTTGTTGTGGTTCAGCTTTTGTTGCTTATTTAGTTAATTTACTTGATTATCTTTCTCACTTTTTCTCATTCTGTTGCTTATTTTGTTGATTTTTTTTTTGCTCATTTCCCAGATAATATTGTGGAATTGTTTTTGTTATGTTTTACAATTTAGAATTTACTTATTTTGTTCAGATTTGTTATTCGTCTGTTCTTTATTTTGTTTATTTCATGTTCATTTCTGTCATTTTATTCTGTCTTTGCTCATTTTTTGCTTATTTTGCTCATTTTGTTGATCATTATTGTATATTTTTGCTCATTTTGTTGTTGTTAGTTTATTCACTGGGTTAATTTCCTGGATAATTTTGTACGTTTGATTTATTTTTTTTGTGTTCAGTTGAAGCTTTTTTCTCACTGAGCTACGGCCAAATGTAACTGAGTAGAAATCAGTTCTTTTCATCACTAATGTGCAAAATATCTACTCACAGAAGTACATTTTTCTGAAAAAAAAAACTACTCAAGGATATGTAAAGAAGTGAATGTAGTGAGTACTACCCATCTCATAAATGTCAAAACAATGTTTACATGTGACTTGTCGGTGCTGAAACTTTTCTGCACTTTTACAGGTATTACAAAGAGGGCTCCCGCTGTCAAAAATGCGACCGGTCGTGTAAACTGTGCACAGGACCAGGACCTGAGTCATGCAGGGTCTGTTTGCCTCCTCTTCTCGAGCTCAAAGGCACAAAGCTGTGTGTCGAGCGCTGCCCGCGTCGTTTCTTTCAGCTCAGTGATGTCTGCAAACAGTGCCACACCAGCTGTCAGACTTGCACAGGTATTGGTGACCATGCAGAATGTGGTGAAATCTGCACGAACAACTGATAGATTGTGCCAATATTGATCATCAGTGTTGTACGTTTACGTAAGGTGTGAAGTTATGAATACATGTGTTTGCAGACGCCTCGCCTCAGGGCTGCGTGACGTGCGACTGGGGCAGCACTCTCAAAGACAAAGTCTGTTACCCACGCTGTGAGGAGGGCATGTACTTCTCAGAAAAGGTGCGTTCTGAGCTCTTAGTGCCATGTTTGTGCACCGTATGTGTGTTTTTACTAAATGATGTCACTACAGTACATCCCAGAAGTAGTTCCACTGCAGTTAGCGTAAGTGGTGGAAGACAATGAGCAGCAGGTTGTTTCGCTGTGTGATTTATTGCCGCTGTTTTCTTCTGGTCTAAATTTGGTTGCGCTTATCCGAGAAACGAAGTCACAAGGCCAGGATGTCGTAATATGTGACACTGATAACACTAAGACGGTAGTTACCTTTGTCACACTGTTTTCTCAGGATGTTTTATTCACACCTTAGGAAAAGCAAGAAATATGTTTTGCAAAAAAAAAGAGCAAAATAAGGGACAAAATGATCGTGAAATGAAGAAAATAAGCAACAAAATTAACAAAAATGAACAAAGAAATCAGGTAAATTAACAATATACTAAATACAATTCTACAAAAAGAAGAACAAACAAAATAAGCATAAAAATGAGCAAAAATTCACAAAATGAAGAAATTTGCCAATTGGACAAAAATCATCAAATGGAGCAATAAAGTGAACAATAGTTATTTAAATAATTAACAATTAATTGAAATAATAAAACTGAGCAAAATAAGTAAACAAGAACATATCAAATCAGCTAAATAAATAACAAACTCATCATAACATGAAGAAAACAAGCAACAAAATTAGCGTTTTATCTGAATCATTTGTCCAGGACGAGTTCTATCAGAATGTACAAGAAATTAGAGCAAAGTGATGATCATGTCATGGTCCGTTCACAGTGAGTATGGTGTAAACTTAAATGCATGTTTGACCAAAAAGTACACAAAAAACTTATTGTGTCTTAAGGAATAAGTGGAGGATAGAGCTGTGTGTAGTGCAATTAAAAAAGACAAAGGTCCGTGGGCACTAAAAGCAAAAACTGTCGTTACTGAGGGGTCAGTGAAGGAGTGGTTAAGGCTTTCACCTCACAGTAAGCCCGTGCTGGTTGTGTGGAGTTTGGATTTGCATATATGCATTTCTAGGGTACCAGTATTCCAGTTTCTTCCCACAATCCAAAAATATGTATATGCTGTAGGATGATTGGTCACGCTGACTGGAAAATGTTATATTTATTGTGATATACAATTTTCTTTAGATTATTTTGTTTGTATTGCCAGTTAAATAACTTATAAAAGTGATGTTTTAATGGTTCACTCAGTGGGCAATGACCCAGGCTGTTCAGTGAGGCCGATGCTGAAGTATGTTAAAGTTGGCCATTGGGGCACTGTTCAGTAGGCTCCAAGAAGCCATAGTTATATTGGACTTATACTAAATACTAAGCATAGGTATAAGCTATACATAAGTACTTGAATAAGAGTAAAACAAAGGTTCCATGCAAAATTACCCAAGTAGTGAGTGACTTCATAAGGTGGAATTTGTTACAGTGTCATAGTTTATGTTCAAACAGCCTGCTTATTTAGATTTTTGTTCAGTTATGTTGGTTATTTTATCCATTTTTTCAACTTATATGATTGTAGTTGTTTTTTTTACCACTGTTTTGTTGCTTTTTTGTTGCTTATTTTGTGTTTGCTTCAGGATTTTTTTATTTTTATTTTTTTTTGCTTATTTGGTGCGTTTTTGTAAAGTTCTTATCACTTTGTTGCTTAGTTTATTCCCTTTGTTAACTTACAGTACTTGATTATTTTATTAATTTTTTGAAATCGGATAAATCTTTTATCTTTTGTTCATTTCAAGCTTTTGTACTCCTACTCTTTGCGCTGTGGCCAAATATAACTGAGTAGAAGTACAGTTTTCGTTGTGGCAAATGTAACTGAGTAAGAATAAAAAAGTATTCTGTAAAACAGCTACACTCAAAAGTACAGTACCCGTACATTTTGTTGAAAAAAATAAAGACCCTACTCAAGTACATGTTGGGAAGTAAATGTACTCAAGTACTACCCTCCTCTGATTCTATCCATGCAGTGATAACGTTTGCAAATGTTAACGATAATATATCAGCCTATTAAATGACACTGAAGTACAACAAATAATTACACTGTGTTTGATTTCAGTACCCACAACGGAGATTGACCTTTCTGTACCAATAGTGTCTCACAACAGATCATATCATTTTCTCTTTTTTTTTGATAGTTGTACTATTTGCTCTTCGTTTTCCATTAGCTTTATGTCTACAAAGCAGTGCAGCATAGACTGTGCTGGTGACATCCCTATAATGGTCTTGTCATGGGATCATTTTTGCTGCTTTTACAGTTTCATTTCTGTCATGTATCGTCTTGTACAAAGCACAGTCCTAGTTCGGTTCGGTTTAGGAACATTGCATTAGCCGTTGTGAGGTTTAATGCCACTGCAGATGAGGACAGACTGTCTCTGTTGTGTGAGCTAGTAGGTGAAAGTGAGGTTATCGTTTGATAGTCCTGTCTACGGTGACATATGTTGGCTGGATGACAAGGAAAACTCAATTATGTTTTACAACGGGGATATTTTTCTAGCAGAGGTTCTTTACCAACCTTGTGCGAGGGAGCAAATATTTAGTTTAAGACAAAGCCATGAAATAATCAGTAATCTTTTAATGAAATATAAATGTTTGCCCACTGAAAAATTCATACAGTTTGGACACGTTGTGTTTTTGACATGAATGTAAAACAATCAATCAGTCTCACTTGTGAAATTCTTCCACTCCAGGAAACCTGTGAGCCATGTGACAGTTCATGTAGGCATTGCACTGGCCCCAGACCGGACCAGTGTTTGACTTGCCACCCTGATTCTGCTCTCCATGCAGTGGAAGGACGCTGTGCCCGCTGCTGTCAGGCCGCAGGGAACAACACCGACTGCTGTGTTTGTGACGGCCGCACAGGTATTCAGACTCACATGGACTTTGTTTAGCTCACACTGGGAAACTGTCTCATTACATCAGCCTAAGTACACACAACAGTACATTAAAATAATGAAAAAACCTACTGTATGTAGGTAAAAAAAGCTGTAGCAGAACTGGCTAAATGAACCTTAATCTACTAAGTACAATATGTTTGATAGGGTTATATACAGTACATAGTACTTATATATGTACAATATACAAGTAACAATGGTTGGAAAGAATTTGGCGCAGAGTAAGTTGACTCTAAAGGACAGGTCTGACATTTAACCTTTATAGAAGTGGTCACCACGCCGACTATTACTGGACTTGGGTCCTGTTCAGTGGTGGGTAGCAATTTATTCCTTTACATAGACTTGAGTATTTTTGTCAGGGAAATGTACTTCTGACAGTAAAAAAAAAAAATCAGAAAATAAGCAATATAATACAGAAATACACAAAATATACAAGATGAGGAACAAAAAGAACAAAAATAATCAAACAAGTTAACAAAAGTGAACAAAATAAGCAATAAAAAATTAACAAAAAATAACTAAATATACAAGAAAATGAGAAGAAGTGAAAATAATTAAGCAAAACAATGAAAATTAACAATATAATAAAGAAATTGACCAAAGATCCACAAAATAAGCAACAAAATGAGCAAAAATAATCAAGTTAATGGGAGTGAGCAAAATAAGCAATAAAAACTGTAGAGAAAACATAATATGCTAGAAAATGAATTAAAGTGAAAATAATTGAGTAAATAAATGAAAATGAACAAAATAATAAAGAAACTGAAGAAACAAAAGCACAAAATGAGCAGAAATAATCAAGCAAGTTAACAGAAATGAACAGAATATTTGTTTTATTGCAGTATATGATGCTGTAATAAATCCAGGTTATGAAGTTACTCAGTACTTGAGTAGTTTTTTATGAGATACTTTTGTACTTTTACATGAGCACTGTTTCTTTTTATTCTATACAGCACTGGTCCTTTTGCACAAGAATGTACGCATGTAGAGCTTAATGAAAAAAGTTTGCTACATTTTAATAACATTTTTGAATATGCATATTTAAAAATTAATGGGATATTGTAATGATTGTACATCTAATTAGTCACTAAAAGTCAACGATCAAGACACAAGTGTAGCAACAAAATGAGCTAATGAGACTTTTTTTTTTAACGAAATTGAATAAAAGACTGACAAATATAAAACATTATTTAAAATAAGAAAAATATCAACTTAAATGTTAACTTTTGTGCACTTGAATGTACCAGGGTAGTCTAGAAGGTGAAACATGCACACCAGTCTGGCTAATAGTAATCTGACAGATGACAAAAATACACAAATACACATACACTTCCAGTCAAAAGTTTAGACACACTTACTCCTTCAATGATTCATCTTCATTTTTATTATTTTAAACATTGCACATTAATACTGAAGACATCCAAACTGTGGAAGAACACAAATAGAATTGTGCAGCAAACATAAAGCAGAGTTGGACAACGAGGGTCAGTGTCCTGCTTGTTTTTCAACTGTCTCTGTCCTACCCACTGCATCATCCAGCTTCCGATAGATTCAACACATCTGATCCAGGTCATCAACAGTGGGGGCAGAGACAGTTGGAAAATTACACACCCATGACATAAAGTGGTAAACTACCCAGAACATGTTTCATATTTTAGATTGTATAAAGTAGCCACATTTAATTTTAATGACAGCGTTGCACACTAATGGCATCATCTCAGGCATCATCAGATTCATGAGGCAGTCACCTGAAACGAGTTAATTTGTGCCATTTCTTGCCATCTAATGTGCTTTTATACCATTAGTTGCCTTGTGCAAAGCTACGGTGGGTACAGAGTTAATAGCCCTATTAGTGCCACTACAACTTCTGTACAAATCCATATTATGGCAAGAAACTCTAAATCAGTAAAGGAGAAACAACAGTCCATCTTAACCTTAAGAAGTGGTCAATCAATCAAAAAAATCTCAAGATCTTTGGCTGCTTTTAAACCGCAGACAGAATCAGATTTTTTCACCATATGTGACCATATCTAATTTTTTTCATAACAGTCTCAACGGCACAAATCCGATTTTTTCAAACTAGACCCAGGCCGCTTTTATGTGTGGTCTTAAATCGGACACATAATGTATCCGATGTTTCTCAAAGCAACCTCAGTCTGAATGGTCATGTCGCATTTCATCCAACTTTTACCTCATTGAAGTGAGACAAGCATCACAATTCTGCACTGGAGGAGGCGGGTCATGGCAAAATAAGATGCAAACAGTGGACTTGGAATTACTGTCATAACTTTGGTGGCTCTGACTGCACAACAACTTCAGAATTGATACACATGCTGGCTTGAGCAGCATCCATATTTATTTCCATAAATATGTTGTGCTTCTTCTTTAGTGTTTTATGGTGGCTATTGGGTGCACTACCGCCACCAAGGGGTAAGGAGTGTGCTGCGTGTGCCGTCACGTCATCTTCTACTCATTGCTTCAGAGCCGTAGACTGTTTGCACTGGAGTCTGGTGGATGTTGCATTTAAAATATAATGTGAACAATCACGCAAAAAGATTAGATATCAGCAAATCAGAATTGAGCATTAAGACCTGCAGTGTAACTGTAGCCTCAGAGTGTGTCCCAAGGGGCAATGACGGGGGCTGTTCAGTGAGGCCAATGCAGAAGTAACTTTAAGCTGTAATGCCACCGCTTGGCCACTGGGGAATCTATCGTCTGGCTCCAACAAGCTTTTTTCCCATAGAGCTACACTGGACTTCTATCTGAAAATACTAAGCGTGTACATTTTTTTCATGGGTCATTATGGTCCCAAATGTTTTATTTGGACCTTCTAATAACTAACATGGCGGTCCATCGTTAACTTTTTGCTCCGTTACTAAGATATTACAGCAAATTATCCAACAAATCACTGCCATGCGGAGGTTTGATTGGCATGTCACTATAGCAACAGCTTGCTTGTGAAGCTTGTGAAGATGTGGACCTTTGTATCCTCTATTTAGTCAATATGAGCATACAGTAGTTCTACATGAGATACACTCGACAGCAGCTGTGGGTAAATGTTTACACCAACAACACCCTAATATGATTTTGTTTGACACTGCATGGTGAAGTTTTACCGCATCAGTAAGACAGCAGCTAATATTAGCGTTCCATGATTCCCCTGGCATGAACGCTTTGTAAGCCCCGCTGCCGTTCGTCCAAATATGTTTACAACCTGTTTTTGGCTCCAAGATGCCGTCCAGGAAATGACAACTCGATTGGCCTCAAAACGGCCCTTCAGAAACTAATGGGTGACGTCACGGTCACTTTGTCCAGTAGTATACACAGTCTATTGTGGCTCCCCAAGGGCAGTCACTTTGGAACACAGCCAAAGTTCTAGATATTTTTCAGACTGATCATGTCTTAAAGCGGGGGTATTCAACCACTGCTGCCAATGGCCAAGACACTGCACTTTTTCCTTACAACTAGTCTCTTCAGCAACTGGTTTAACTGAATTCCTTCCCGCTGATTGTTCTTCAGTGAAAACACCTGCTTTAGAGAGCGGCTGGAAGGGAAACCTGCAGAGTCTCAGCCCTTTGAGGAATGGTTGAATAGCCCCATCTTAAAGTAATGATGGACTGTCTTTTCTCTTGCCATAATATGGATTTGTACTGTAATTGCAGTAGCACCAATAGGGCTTTTGACTCTGTACCCAGCCTTCCTCTGTACAAGTAAACTGATAGTCTAAACCACATTAAGAAGGCAGGAAATGGCACAAATTAACTCACTTGTGATTTGACAAATGTTCCAGGTGACTAATTTGTAAATCTGATGAGAAAATGCAAAGCTGTCATCATTGCTAAATGTGACTTTGTATACTCTGAGATATAAAACCTTTTTCTGTGTGGTTTAAAATTTTTTGTGTACTACATAATTCCATATGCGTTCTTTCACAGTTGGGATGCCTTCAGTTTTAATGTACAATGTTGTAAGCAATAGAAATAAAGAAAAAACAGTGAACTTATGACTGCATAGTATATTTACTCCAAATGACATTAGTTTTATTTGCTTTGTTTCAATAAAGTCTGAAAAAATACCATTCAAAGTAGCTGGCAGCACACTGTTTCCTCCTCACATTAATTTGAATTTTTAACAGAAGGGAGGTTTACGCAGGTCACTGACAGAATAAGTGAAATGGATCATTAGCAGGCTAGCTCTACAAACATGCACAGGTAGACATTTGTAAGTTATAAAGTGCAATAGCTACATGAGAACTACAGCGCAAAGTTAGTGAGCGACAAGCCAGAGGTGTAGAGTTGTACAGCATCATTGCACTCATTCAGAGCCACAATAAACTCAAACAAACAAAAACTCAACATTTTGTTTTTAGCTTTGTGTGTGGAAGCTCCACAGCCCAAGTCAGGAGACGAACAAGTGACAGACCTGGATATGTCGTCTAAAGCTCTGAAGCACACCTCAGCTGGCCTACCTGTTGCCCTGCTGCTCGCGTTGGGGTTGGCGCTGGCTGTGTTTGCCTTGTTCAGGGCTCACGCCAGGAAGAGGCTTTGCTGGAGCCAAAGCTATGAGAGACTGAGCGGCAGCGCCACTATCAGCATGCCACATGGTGTGCCTGAGCCCGACAGTGGTGACGAGGTGGACGTGGTGTACACTAGCAAAGGTGGGTCAGTGTATCGACGGTACAGTTTCATCCATGAGCAGGACACAGATGCAGACCAGGGTGTGGATGAGTGCACCTGCCTCAACCAACCTTAGATGCATTTCAAGATCATTAAAAGAATTCAATGTATTTAGTTTAGATTAGAAATTAGCAGTGTTTTTGTTACTCTGGTTCTTGTTTTGCTTTTGATTATTTCATTACACAGTGTTGCACATTCTTAGATGAGGTATTTGTAAGTAAATAGGAAAGAAATTACACATGCATTAAAAATTATGGATGTTTTTATCTTCATCATGTAGAAAACCTGAAGATACTTGCAACAGTGAAATGATTATGGATAAAAATCTGAATCTACATGATTTTTCTTGTAAATAGACACCTAAATAAAAGCTTTTCTACTTGAGGCTTCTTGTCACATTGATGTTATGATTGACTTCTGGTTGATTTTTAAACCGGTGTCATGAAATGGGGGGTGACACGGTGGTGCAGTGGGTAGCACATGTGCCTCACAGCAAGAAGGTCCTGGGTTCAATCCCAACACCGGGTGGTGGGGCCTTTCTGTGTGGAGTTTGCATGTTCTCCCCATGTCTG
>JAQQAE010015662.1:0-11984 GCA_029823295.1 Pseudamia nigra
TCTTTGAGTCCATCTCATGAAAAATGGGATCAAAAACAAAAGTGTTGCGTTTATATTTTTGTTGAGTGTATGAACATTTCCATGACATGAATGACATGAATTCCATGAATAAACCTGTTGTGTATTTGTTATTATTTAAAGCTGTATATTCCATCAGTGAGCTCAATAAAGGTCATGCACGTCGAAAAATTCTTTCAGAACCCATGCTGATAATGATAAATAATATTATTTTCATTTAAATGTTTAATTGTTCTTAGGTAAATTATTTTTTATCAAATTTTTGAAAAACGTGGTAACATGGAGATGGGGCGGTAACTGGTAAAAGAGCTGGAGTCTCCAGACTTAAACAATAGGATAAAAGCAGCAGGGATCATCCAGTTTTCACTGACGATGTTCGTGGCTTAACGGAGTCGTACATCTTTAATCAGAAAAACACTCGCACCATCATGTCGCTAACGTCCTTCGTATCAGGAGCAAAATGATGCAAAGGTGGGGAAGAACTCTTCAAAGGACGAACGTTAGTATTTATGATCCGACTGGATAAAATGACACCTGTATTTGAAAAGAAATCATGAAACTTACGAGTGATTTCATAAGGATCAGACAGAGTCGAGTCTCCATCCACTAATGAAGCAGCTGATTGATAATCTCCATGGATTCTTCATATCATTTGCAGATTTGAAAATTGGTCACTGTATTATATTTCCTTTGCTGTTTGCAAAAGATGTACAAATCTATTTTTATATGATTTCTCTATAGTTTATTTTTAATCACAGGAGACTTTTTCAATCTAGGTGTACACCAGGGGTCATTATTTTTCCTCCTCCCGTTTCCGGGACAAGTTATTAGTGGGACACATTTTTTTAAAAACATTGATTAAACAATTTCATTAATACATCATAAGCTAAATTTGGACTATACTCATTATAAACTGTATCAAAAGAAGTCATCTCTAACATTTTTTTTATTTTAATTTATTAAGTTTGTTGAAGTTCCTATAGGTTTGTGGTATTTTTTGTTTTTTCATTTCAAACCTAAAGGTATAAAACAATATGTTATCAATTAATGTTGCATATTTTCCTGTTACTCTTATGGGTTTAGTAATGAAGAAATTAATATTGAAATCACCAAGGATATGCCATATTTCATATTCTTTACATATCTTATGCAGGACATTGCTCATACTGTCATTAAGCTTGATAATATCAGTATCAGGGGGTCTGTCGATATTACCTATAACTATATTGTTACCTTTAACAGTCATAATTTCAATGAATATAGACTCAACATCTACATCATTATACTTTCATATAAGACCATCTCGTTGTATAAATTGAATATTATCTTGCACATAAATAGAAACTCCTCCTCCTGAAGACACTTCATAAAGTCCAGACTCAAACCAGGTTTCACGAAGACCAATAAAGTGAGAAAGCTACATTTCAGTGTAAATAATAAGTTTACAAGGTAATTATCATTTTTTAGGGAGGCTGCGAGTATTTAAATGCAAGACTGAAAATGAAGTGCAATCATTAGATAAATGATTCAACCAAAACTTTGAATTGCTCTTCATTGTAATATTTGCGTTGTTGTGGATCATCATTATGAGAGAAAAATTAGTATCTGGGTCAAATTCTAAATTATAAAAATCTTCCAAATTATCATGTCTATTCAGGTCAAAAGGATTGAAAACCATTGAGTCAACATATGCAAACTCATAGTTGGCATTATTATTACTATTATTATTACTATTATTATTATTAAACATAAGCGAACGCATCTGATTGTCATCACCTGTACTGAAAGGAAACAGAAGAACATGCTAGCTGCGATGCTAGTTTCCGTATGTGTGGTTTTCAGCAGAGACCTACTGATGTGACACATATTCGGAGGCTGTGGCCGTGGTTTGTAAAGTCATCAGTGGAATATGAGACAGCTGTGGGTAACGAGGTGACGTAAGCAGCTGTGGACAGACCACACGTCTGAAACGCGACACGCCAGCAGCTCGACAGAGACGGCAGAGCCGACAGACCTGAAGACAGCAGCGTTGGACTTTTAAATAGCACGCTGACACTGTTCGTACATGTTCACCTTAAAAAACTCTGAACTACACCACCCAGCATCCCTAGCACTGGGGGTGGACGAGTATGGACTGCTGGGGATACGGGCCGTGGCGGCGCTAGCTGGATCCAGAACCGGACATGTGGCAGCGAGTTTTGCAAATAAACACCTTCATCGTCTGAATCGGGACAAGTCAAAACACATCAACCAGGGCTAGTGTAGAACGTAGCTCAAGTCCTGAACACACACGCAGTGTCCGAACAGGATTGAGTTATGGGGGGCGTGTTGGTAGCGTAGAAAACAGGCTCGGGGCTAGGCTAACCGGGCGTTAAACCATAACCACGCTTCACAAAACCATGAAGACCGAATCCCTGCATCATTTTAAGGAAGAGCTACACCATTTAAGTGATAAGTCTCTGCAGATGGAACAAAAAAATGTACATTCATGTTCTTTTGGCATTTAGAGCATAGCATGTCTTTTCAAACGTTGTATTGTGTCAGAAAAAGTTGCATTTCTACTCCATGGTTGGATTTTTGGGAAGATGGGTAATGAGTTTATCAAATCCCCTCTTCTTCTCGCTTCCTTCATGGCAGGAAGATGATCCTTCGTTTTAGTCTCACGGCTTCGGAGTCGTCTTCGTTAACATCAGTGTTGGTGCCTTTAAGGTGAAAAAACAGCATCTTGTCCTTAAAGCGAAGAAACTGGACGACTATTGTTTTTTCCATCCGTGGGACGTGGTTTTTCCAGAGCGATGAGCATGTTCTACTTCAATCTGGATTTTTCTCATTATAGCCTTAGACTCACTCCATTTTTCATTGTCAGACTCAGTGATTCCTTCAAAAATTAAGTTTTTCTGGTGAGAATGGTTTTCCAAATAATTAATTCATGATGCTGAGACAAGAGTCGACCACGTTTACAGCATGTCATTTGTTATTTGATCATTTTTCAGGAAGGGCTTGGATTTCCTCAACATCCTGTTGAATGAACTGAGGACTTGCTTTAAGGTCACATAGATCCTTCAGCTTCCATCCACCCTGTGGTTAAATAAATCCATGAGGATTTGGACGAAGCCTTCGTATGAGCCTTCCTGCTGCTTCGACAAATCCACACAGAAACACTTTTGCTCTTCAAGCTTAGCGTGTACCTGAGCAGCAGAGGCAAACTCGTCCTCGTTTTTCACCTTTGGAGGCATTTTTAATCCAGAATATGTCAATTTTAGGTCCAAAACATGGAGATGCTGAATGGACAGTCCTGAGTAGAAATTACTCCAAGTCCTGATGCTTCAGAAGTTCAATACTCCACAAATATGAGGACAGAAGACGACATCTAGCAGAGCCACGTGAATGGATAGACTTGATTTCTGGTAGATTGTACGTAGGCAGGTCTCTCAGGTAAGATTCGTGACCCACCATGACGCCTCAATACTGTTTGTTACGATCCAGTTTCCGTAGGCGTGGGTTTCAGCTCAGGGAGCCACCGATTGACACATGCTCGGAGGATGTGGGCGTGGTTTATAAGCACTCTGTCATCAGCGTGGAGTGGAGACAGCTGTTTGAAGGCGAGGCTTTGAAGGAGCCGACGAAAGGCAGCTGTGGGTCAGACCACGTGGAGGAGGAGCGAAGAATCGACGCCGACAGAGACAAGGCAGGGCTGAGAGAACTGAACCATTTAATCTACGGACTGGTGAGCGAACTTTTAAGTAGCATGCTAATGCTATTGTATGTATTCACCTTTAAAAACTCTGAACTACAACAAAATGACCCTAGCACGGTTTGGCCGATTCATCGGAGGGAAGTGCACGGACCGCCGGACTCTGTGGGTGTTTCACCGCATCCAGAACCAGACGTGTGGGGGTCCTCCATCTTCCGACAGGATGGTGTCAAACACATCATCCAGGGCTAGTATAGAACATAACCCAAGCTCTGCACAAACATGTAGAGTCTGACGACAGGATTTAGTTACGGGGGGGGGGTTGTCTTGGGTGCTTAGAGAACGGACTCATAGCAAAGCTAGCCAGACCCCCTCGTAACACTGTTCCATTCGAGTCCACAACATTTGATGACATTCATAAGGCATAAAAATGTCAAAATGTATTTTCAAGTTCCAAGCTATTACTGTAAGTGTTCGTAATCACATAATATGTGAGATAATGTTATTCTAAAAGAATAATATACAATTTTAAATCATTTCTAATTAGTACATGGCTGTTGATGCCATGTCCGTAATGCCAGTCGCACATGGAGAATCACGACGGATCCCGACTCAACTCTGAGTCCGGTCGTCTGGTAGATACGATTGAACGAACCTCGCACACAGCTGCAGATTAACATCACGACTCACGCCTGGTAACTGGCGCCATCTATTGAAGTAAACATCGTTTGCGTTGTAACACGTATTGTTCACATGTCCAACAATGATGAAAGTTGCGAAGTCGAGTCGTGACCGCCACACATCGCCGAGACGAGTCTTGGAGATTCAACATGTTGAATCAGCACGATTTCTGTCGGGATGACGTCAAAACTGAAAAATGTGGGTCGGGAACATATATAACTGGACAAAGTGACTGTGACGTCACCCATTAGTTTTGAGGCCAATTGACTATTCACTTCCTGTGCAGCATATTGGAGCCAAAAACAGGATGGAACCATATTTGGATGAACGGCAGCAGGACTTATGAAGCGTTCATGCCCGAGGACTCATGGAAGGCCAATATTAGCCGTTAGCTTACTTCTTCTTCTTCTCCTTTCGGCTGCTCCCCTCAGGCGTCGCCACAGCAAAATACCAACGATTCGCATGTTTGACCTGGCAGAGGTTTTTTTTTACGTTGGATGCCCTTCCTGACACAACCCTCACAACAAGGGACAAAATTTAGATTAATAGCCATTCGTTGTTAATCTGAATTAATCACAGGGTCACTAGATGAATTTTGATTAGCCACGATTAGCCGTTAGCTTACTGATGCGGTAAAACTTCACCACACAATGTCAAACGAAGTCATATTACATGTTGTTAGTGTAATATGTTAATAACAACGCAAAAACATGGACCATCACGTTGCTTATTAGAGGATCCAAATAAAACGTTTCAGACCACGATGACCGATGAAGAAAATTTATTCACTTTGTATTTTCAGATAGAATCACATGTATCTATGGGAAAAAAGCTCCTTGGAGCCAAATGAACGAACGTTCCCCTGTGGCCTAGCGGTGGTATTACAACTTAAAGTGATTCCCGCATCGGCCTCACTGAACAGCCCCGGTTGTTGCCCCTTGGTCGGGAACCACCGCACATCGAGCAGATTTCCAGCTGACTTCAGACAAGGTGAGTTGCGCTTCTCTGTGTGCGACCGGATTAACGGCGAGCACGGAATTTGCGGGACTTAGGCTCTCGACTGTGTAAAAAGTCCGGAAGTACCTTTCAGCATTTGAAGAGGTCTGACAAGGAAGAAGAAATGCTAGCCGTCTGTGTGGTCTCTGTTTTGAGGCGCTGGCAGTCCGGAAACACGGGATTTGTCGGGTCGGTTGGTCGATACTTTATTGATGCCAGAAGGAAGTTCACAGTTTCCAGCAGTGTCATAGGGTTTAAAAAGGGATACATACAGTAATAGAGAAATTTTACCGGTATTTACAGAGTAAGGCATGACAGCGCAGTCGTGATACAAGCAGGAAAGTCTGCCGCTCTCTGCGGCGCCGGAAACAGGAAGTCCATGTCAGTAAAACAGCTGTAATGACCAATCACCGTTAAGATCCCCTCCGCCATGAGCCAGAAACACGTTTTCACTTCTCCGGCGTCTGAGCGGCGCGGTCTCACCTGTGCTGATGTGTTGGTTATGTTGTCCGTGCTGATTGTGCTGGCTGGCCTTCGGGTGCATGGCGGCGTGCGGCGGCGCTCCGGGGGCCGCGGCGTGTTGGACCTGAGGCTGGGGGTGGGCGGCGCCCTGAGGGGGGATGACTCCTGTGGCGGTGAAGAAGCGGTTGATGGAGGAGCACAGGTCTGCCATCTGAGTGGCGTCCAGGGACCAGTTGTTGAGTTCGGCCTGTCGCATGCTCTCCTTCAGGCCTGAAAACCAGAAAAGAGGAGCGGTGGTGATTATCCACTGGAGAGCAATGATTTACAACCGTTCGCCACAGAGAGCATCAGCTCGCTGTGAAGGAAATCTGACATATGAAGCCACATGTATTTGTAAAGAGCTGGAAACACTTGTTGAGCTGCTCATTAGCAAATGTACCAGTCAAAAATATGGATTTTTATTTTTATGATTTTCAATATTGTGCGTTAATACTGAACACAACCACACTGTGAAAGGACACATATGGAATCATGTAGCAAACAAAAAAGTGTGAAACAACCCAGAGCTTCGTACACTCGCGATCTTCTCTCAGATAGTTTTCAATTCGCAGGTTGAGTTCATTTGTGACATTTCTTGCCTTCTTGATCTGCTTTATCAGTAGTTTTATGGCGAGGAAGGCTTTCGTCTGACCACAGAACAGTTTTCCATTCTACCGCAGATGATTTGACATGGGCCGTGGTCCAGAGGAGGCAGCGGCGTCTTCACGTAGGTCTTCTTTGTTTGCATGGTATTGCAGGTGGATTCCATGGTGACCTGTGATTTCTGGAAGTGATCCTGAGTCCATGCAGTAATTTCCAGTCGAGAATTGTGTCGGTTTTTAATGCAGTGCCTCCTGAGGACGAAAACCACCAGCATCTCGTTCTGACCTTCTACCTTCCTCCTGATTCTCTGAAGCTTGTGACGATACCATACACTGTAGATGGTGGGATCTTCAAAGTCTTCATGATTTTACATTGAGGAACATTTTTGTATGAAATTGTTCCACAACACAGATTGTTGAACTTCTGTCCATCTTCACATCTGACAGGCTCTGTGTCTCCAAAAATGCTCCTTTTACACCCAGCCATGTTCCTGACCTGTGACCAGTTCAAATGCTCCCCCCATTGGTTTCCATTTGTGCCAGTTACTTTTCCAGCCTTCTCTTGCCCCCGTTCCAGCTTTTTTGAGATGTGTTGCTGCCATCTATTTCAAAAGGAGCTAATGACCATGAAGTGGAAAAATGCTACGCTATGTTGTTACTGTTCTACTGGGAATAAAATATGGGTTTATGAGATTTGCAAATCATTGCATTTTACACAGCGTCCCAACTTATTGTACAGAGTTATCAGTTATCAGAACTGGAGTGAGAAGCATCGGAAATGGAAAAGCATGACATTTTCACAGGGGGGCTGATAGTTTTGACTAATGTCTGACAACTAATCAATTAAAGTTACCCCACTAAACCTTAAAAACCCTGCTTATTCTTCCTGCTCCTTCCTCCTTAATTACGATCCGCCGTTCCTCACCCTACCTGACAGCGAGCCCGAGTCCCTGAACGCAGCGCCGCCGTCCCTGAACACAGCGCCGCATCCTATTTACTTCAAACCCAGACACTCTGCTATTGAAAACCACCGTCTGGTATAAAACTGTACAGCTTGTGTTTCGAGACGAGAAGATTGGCCCCTGCTCTCTGGAAGCGAGCCAGCGATGTGGAGGACGGTTTGACGGCGATGTGAGGGAGGTCAAGCGCTGAAGGAGACGCGAGCGAGCGAGAGAGAGAGAGAGAGTGGGGGTCCGTGTGTTTAAGACCAGCCGTCGTCATCCATCCTGTGTGTGGATGTTGCCGGGCTTTTGTGCGCTGACCGTGATAAGAGGCTGTTACTGAGTCGGGCCCTAATTGGATTATTCACATCATACAATTTCAGGGAGGGTGAGTTTGTGTATGTGTGTGTGTGTGTGTGTGTGTGTGTGTGTGTGGGTGTGTGTGTGTGGGTGTGTGTGAAGGCGAGAAACAGAACAGCAACCTCTCAGATGCAGAATAATGACTTTTATTAGGCCGGTGCGATTACGACGCTGGATGTTACAACACTGTGCCTGAAGGGCGAGTGGATACGAACGCACGGAAAAGTCGAGATGGTTTAATCAAAGTGACTCATCAGAACCAGACGTGTTTTATCCAAGGGTGGAGGTTTCATCTGAACAGTTGGGATGGGGGCTGGGGGGGCATTTTTAGTGAATCATCCTAGACATTTTGAGAGCTATACACGGAATTTCCCGGTGGTCTCATGAAACCTTAATGCGTCGCAAAAGACAAGGGACAAAATAATCAGCAAAATGGACAAAAATTGACAACTGAACCGAATGAGTATTTTACAGACGTGGACGTTAGAAATATTGAATTGAAATGAGAACCTTGAAACGGAGACAGGTCGACATCAGCCCAGTTGTAGCTGGTGGCGATGCGGCAGCTCTCCTTCAGCCAGTCTAAGTTGGGGAACCAGTCTGACGACATGCCTAGGGAACAGCATATGCAGAAACACATTTTAATTTCTTCAGCTTTTAATCGTCCAGCCAGATGTTTTTATTTGCATTTTCAGCCCCAGCATCCGATGATCTGAGTGGAAAATGCAGAACAACAAACCAATCAACCTGAAATATGACAGTAAATGTTTGGATCGTTGGCATGTGTGGAGGGTTGAGGAGACTCCATCGCTCACTGGATTCACGGAAAAGAAGCCAAACAAACAGGACGCCGGTCGTGCTCGAGCACAAATACAACCCCAGTTCCAAAAAAGATAGGACGCTGTGTTAAACGTAAACAAAAACAGAATGCAAGTGTTTGCAAATCTCATGAACCCATATTTTACTCCCAATAGAACATAAATAACATATCGGATGTTGAAACTGAAACATTTTACCATGTCATGGAAAATACTGCCTTGTTTTGAATTTGATAGCAGAAAGACATCTGAAAAAAGTTGGAACAGCGGTAACAAAAGGCTAGAAAAGTAACTGACACAGATCAAAAACCACTGGAGGAGCGTTTGACGTTGAATGAGCTGAACTAGCAACAGGTTGGTCACGTGACTGGGTATAAAAGGAGACAGAGCTTCTCAGAGGTCGCGCAGATGTTGATCTGTTTCAGAAAGGTCAAATTATTGGCATCAAGCAAAGAAAACATTTAAGGACATTGATGAAACGACTAAAACTGAGTTAATAACTACCCAGCGCATTATTAAACAGTGGAAGGATAGTGGGGAACCATTATCCTCAAGGAAGAAATATGGTGAGAAAAACGACTTGAATGATCGTGATGTTTGCTGAAACCAAATCATAAAAAGCAACATTAGAACTCAGACCTATGTTTAATTGTGAAAGTAAGATTTCAACCATAGTCCGTATATATAACTGGACAAAGTGACTGTCACGTCATCCATTAGTCTGTGAAGGGTTGTTTTGAGGTCAATCAGGTTGTCACTTCCTAAACGACATGTTGGAGCCAAAAACAGGATGATTTGGACGAATGGCAGCAGGGCTTATGAAGCGTTCATACCAGGGGACTCATGGGAAGCTAATACTAGCCGCTAGCTTACTGACGCTGTAAAACTTCACCACACAGTGTCAAACAAAGTCATATTACAGTTTTGAAAAATAAATAGAAGATATGAAGGTCTGAATCAGTCTGACTTCACTAGTGACCTGTTACTATAGCGACATGTCAATCAAACCCCAGCACGGCAGTGATTTGTTGGATTATTATTTGCTTAATAACGAAGTAAAAAGTTAAAGACGGACCATCACGTTACTTATTAGAGGATCCAAATAAAAGCTCCTGGGAGCCTGACAATTGGTTCCCCAGGAGCCAAGCGGTGGAATTACAACTAAAAGTTACGTCTGCATTGGCCTAAATGAACAGACCCGGTCGTTGCCATTGATTTCAACACACACAATGTGAAGGAACTCGAGGGATTGGGACTAAATAGCTGAGTAGCCAGAAGAAAACCACTTATCACTGAGGATAATCCATCATGTCTAGTGCCTGTAGGGGCAGACTATGATCTGGGGTTGGTGCAGTTGGTCAGGTCTAGGTTCAGCATCATTATGTGTCCAAGGAATGAGGTCATGTGACGACCTGAATATACTGAATGACCAGGTTATTCCATCAGTGGAGTTTTTCTAACCCGATGACACGGGCATATTCCAGGATGACAACGCCAGGATCCGTCAGCTCAAACTATGAAAGATTGTTCCAAGACCACAAGACATCATTTTCACACATGGATTGGCCTCCACAGAGTCCAGACCTTAGCCTCACTGAGAATCTTTGGGATGTGCTGGAGAAGACTTTGTGCAGTGTCCGACTCTACTTCATCAATACAAGATCTTGGTGAAAAAATTAAAGCAACTCGGGATGGAAATAAATGTTGTGACATTGCAGAAGTTTACTGAAAAAACACCACAGTGAACGCGCGCTGTAATCAAAGCTAAAGGTGGTTCAACGAAATATTAGTGATTTTTCTTTTTTTTTTGACCAGGCAGTGTATATTCATTGATCTGCCTCACCGTCTCCAGTGAAAAGTTCTTTTGACCACACCTCCTCATTTCTCCCACACCGTGTCATGTAATCGACCGAGCTTTTATTGACTAATATCACAGCGTATAAACAGAATTGAACTTTCTGACCTGTAAGAACTTCTTTAAGTTTTGGGAAACTCCCCCTGGAGACCACATATATGAAACGACAGAAATAATTAATGAACAGAGACCGTGGCCACTAAAACGACTCCTATCACACGGTTACATCTAGAAGGCCTGCTTTTATTTCTACTCGTGGATAATCATGCTGCTTTTGCATCATCTTCCCTCATTTTTATTTCCGGTCCACACACCGCTTTGCCTTTGAAACATTATCTCTCCACCCTGTCAGTGCATTAACAGTGACAGTGCAGTTTCGAAGCTAATGCAGAGATATGCTGATATGTGTATAGTTTGGCATGTTTCTACAGTCGCTTAAAAAACTGCACTGTCACCGTCAAGAGAAAATTTTAACCCTTAAAGACCGGACCAGATGAGTCTTAGGGGGATGCCCGGGTCTCGCGTGTTCATTTTGCATTTCAAACGTAACAGTTAGCATCATAAAGCGCGTTGATGAAAGGGAAGAATCTGCCGATGACTCTGCAAATAAATAATACCAAATTGGAGCTTTTTGTGCTCCGTTCAGTTGCAGTGAGCAGTCAATCCCGGGGCATGCAGACTCGGAGAAGACGACCTGCTAACATTCAGACCAAGCATCAGGATGGGAGGCAGAGCTGGAGGTCGCACCGGTGAACATGTTGAGGTTCTGACGAGGATGGATAGGATCAGGAATGAGGACATCAGAGGGACAGGACATGGAAGATGTTTTGGAGACAAAGCCAGCGAGGTTAGATTGAGATGGTTTGGACATGTACAGAGGAGGGATAGTGTTACGATCCTGGTTCCGTAGGCGTGGGTTTTCAGCTCAGGGAATTACTGATTTACACATATTGGGAGGATGTGGGCATGGTTTGTGAACTCTCTCTCGTCGGCGGAATACGAGACAGCTGTGTGTAACGAGGTGATTTAAGCAGCTGTGGAGACGGACCACGGGAGAGCGCAAAGAATTGAGACGCCGACCGAATGAGGACAGCTGAGAAACCTCAGCCATTGTTACGAACTAGTGATCAAACTTTTAAACAGCACGCTGACACTTGTGTATATATTCACCTTAAGAAACTCTGAAATTCCAACAAAGCGACCACAGCGCGAGTTGGTGGATTCATCAGAAGGAGGTACACGGACTGCCGGAGAGACTGACTCCGTGGCTGTGTAAGCGCGCACCTTCATCCTGCGACACCTCACCCAGGGCTATTATAGCACATACCTCACATTCTGTATAAACACGTAGGGTCCGGGCAGGATTTAAGTTATGGTGGGGGCTGTGTCGGAAGCTCAGAGAACGAGTCAGGGCTAAGCTAGCCGGCCCTCATCGGTAACAGATAGTGAATATATGGGTAGTAGGATGCTGAGGTTGGAACTGCCAGGCAGAAGGTCTAGAGGAAGACCAAAGAGGAG
>JAQQAE010015664.1:0-11984 GCA_029823295.1 Pseudamia nigra
TACCACTACGCAGCAGAACTAAGGGATGATTTTCATTTAAATGATTGTATTTAATGTCCTTGCTAATTTATTTGCTGTATGCTTTCTTGTGTATGTTTTTTTGTACAACAGCTGACCATATAGCAAATTGCCCCATGGGGATGATCAAAGGTCAAGGAAATTTTTATCAACATATATAATTATATTGTTATGTATACAGAACTAAATAACATTTAGACTACCACCCAATTATTAATCCACCAGTACGTGCAGGTGGTCTGTAAATACACTTACACTGCATTTGGATACAAGTTAATACTGTACATAAGAACGTTTCGTCGTCGTCTGGATCATGTAATAAGAGTTAAACAGATTTATCAGTAGGACTACCATCCTCCGAGCTGGGATCGAGTGTTCAGTTCTGAGCCTCGTGTTCATGAAGCCCACAATCATTTCTTTTTAAGATTGCATATGGCTTCTTCTTGATAAGTACTGATTCTTGCTGGCATAAACATTTCTATTTGGTGCTTTTTTTCTTCATTGACACATACCTTGATAGTGATTATCATAGCAGTTATAATGAAACAGTTGATTATAATTACTGTACATGTATATGCCAGTTTTTCTTTTATTCAATCAGTAAAGATCAACTATAATTTGCAGTGTTCGGAAGTCTGTATTAGAAACTAAATATTATCTATGGGTTCAGAGACAAACTAAAGGTACAGTTGATAACTTTGATGTCCATATATTTGTTTTGTAATCTTATTGTTTTGTTCTTTATTCTTCTGTTTTTTGCCACAGTTCCAAAACCCTTATGCATACTCGCCTCCTTTCCGCTTTGGGACAGTTCCAAATGGATCCACAGAGAGAAACATCAGGAAGAACTACCCCGCCATGCATCAGTACATGGTGAAATATCATCAAACTGGGGTCCAGGATGCACTTGTCAGCCTAAAAACAGGGTAAAGATCCACTTACACTAATCTATGGTCAAATACTGTATGAGCAAAGCAGAGTTGTTGTGTGAGGGCACGGCCACATATAAATGCGTAGTTTTGTGCTGTGACAAGTGTGGGTTTGTGTCTGTGTGTGACAGCTCCTGTGAGACTGGGGATGAATGGGCTTCCTCATTGGAAACAGCAGGAGCTATTTTTAGTTGTGGTCTCCATAATAGGACTGGGGGTGTGTGCAGGTGTGAAGGGGTGTTTGGGTGTCACAAAGCTAACCAAGGACAGATTGAAAGAGTGGATCAATTCAAAAGAGCCCAATAGGCAGAAAAGTGGAGGTAAAGGCTATGAAGAGTGAAGGAAGGAGAAAAGGCAGCGGGATAACTCTCATCACATCATCACATGGGAGAAAAATGGAACGGGGGTGGGGGGAGGAAACCAAGGGCAAAATGCCTGATTGGAGGAAGAGAAGAAGAGGTGGTAAGGGCCAAGAGATGGAATGAAAAAAGGCAGGACAGCTGGAAAAGAAGTGAGAGCATGTGTGTAAGTGTGTAAATGTGGAGGGGAAAAGGAAGGGAGGAGAGAGGAAGGATACAGGGAAATGAAGCAATGGAGAGAAGGGAAAGAGGAGCTAGCACTTGGAGGTAAAGGACGAAAGGTGGATGAGGTGATATAACAAGAAGCCATTTCCCATTGGTTAATGGTGAACGGGTGGGATCCAATCAGGTGTTCATTTGAAGGACAGGCTGCCCAGCGGGATGGAAGGAGAGAAGTTTATAAAAGAGAGAGAGAAAACACAGGCAACAAATACGAAGATGTACAATTTAAATCTTTATGTCACTCAGCTTATTCCCTGATCAATAAGTAGACTGGATGTAAACTCAGCACCTATAATATTCTTACCTGCTCTCATTTGTGTTTCATGTTAAAATAGAAAACACGTACTGTAAAAGCACGTACAACAGCAATACACCACTCAAATGCTTAGAAATGAAAAAACATGTGCTCAAACAGTATTTGTTATGAGAGCCTACTGCAGGTGTGTGCAGGCAGTAATACCCTCATTGATAATTCTATTCTGTGGTATTAGCAGATGAGCAGCACCGCAGCGTTCAGCTGTTTGGGGCTCGATGGCTGGATTAGCTCTGATCACACATAATGCTGACAGGCTTAACGCTCAAAATCTGTTACAGCCACAAGAACCTAAACTATGCACAGGGGAGCTGAGCTGATTGGATTCATATTTGGAGTGTAAATCGTTTTCAGTACATGCCCAATTTGAAATTATTTGAAATTATTTCAAAGTCAAATATATCTTCAGGCTTTTAAAATATGTAAATGCTGCTTCATGTCACATCACAGCCTCTGTTACTGTGTTGGTTTAATTATTAATTAATAATTGATTCACTGACCTTATAAACTGAAAAAAAATCCAGGGTAACATGCTGTGTGTTCCTTTTTTCCCAACATTGTCACCACAAGTTAAAAAGCAAAAGCAACATACAGTAAAACACAGAGTCCAAATGACCAGCCAAATCCAAATGCACCACTGTCACAACAAAAAATAACCAACACAGTTAAAAACAATAAATACATTATCCTTGCAGAGTTAATTTGCAAAATCCCTCGAAAGCAAAAGCAACCTTTAAAAGAAGATATGAGGGGCTATTGTTACAAAATGACGCGGTGCTCTTTGTGTGTACTTGGACGTCATTGCTGAGGCACCGGAGCTGCTTGCGGAGGAAGCATCTCCCCTGGGCCTCGCCATTACCTGGGTGAAGACGAAAATACTGTCCAACTTCCTGCCGTCACCACCCGCAGGCCATTACCATCAACAATGAGCAGGTTGAGGTCTTCAAGGTGTTTTGTCTACCTCAGATCTAAGATTGTCAGCTCCTGCTCATTAGACACTGAGATTTTCTGGCTCGCAGTCCTCCCTTCCTGAGAGTTTGGACTGATGGTCCGGTGTGGTCCTCGTTCTCCTTTATGGATCTGAGACATGGATCCTCTCCACTGTAACCAACTGCCACCTTGACACATTCCACCCAGCCAGCCTGTCTTTGTAACAGTTTCAGCATCGGGTGGTTGCACCACATCACCAAAGACAATGTCTACACCAGGGCAGGCTGCCCATCCCCATGTCCACCATCAGCAGGAGACGGAGCCTGCTGCTTTCCAGCCATACGCCCAGGTTGTATGATGGGATTCCGGCCAATTAGGCCCTTTCTGCCAGTGCTTGCTTGACATTCCAGGGCTGGCATCGTCCCCAAGTCCCCCCCCCAACTGTCCTGGACAACCCAGGTCACAGCAAGGAGACCCCTTAGCTGCGAAGGCTACTTAAGTGGCCAGGTGAGGATCAAGACAATTCAAACCAAGTTACTCATGTTGGGGACCAACAGGTTGCATGTGCAATGAAATCTGTTACAAGTCCTGAGAAAAAGTATGTAATTAGTTACTAATCTAAATGTTAGTGATTAAAATGGAGTTGTATCTTAACGCAGGGTCACAGTAAAAAGCTGACGTGGAATATTCTAGCTGACCACGTAATGCTGTTGGCCTTTTAGTGCTGGAAACTCATCAAATGGCTCCAACATTGCTGTACAGTGTTGGCTATAATGTATGATTTTTGACTTTACTGCTCAGTTTAAACATGTGGTACATTACTTTGAAGATTCATTAAAATAGTAAGTTTCAAAAGTTTATGTTAACTTTAAAGTGTAAGCATTTCTGGAGCCTTTGCTTTCTTTTTTGTAACCTGCTTGCATCACTGCACAGCTACATCTGCACAATTACACACACTACCACACAGCCCTGGTGCTTGACATGTTTCGACACACAGTCTGTGTGTGGACGGATCCAGTGCTGGGTTAAGCTAATTACACAGCTAAACTATCGGCTGTGAGCCTCCGTTAGAGGGCTGGATCTGACATTCAGTAAATGCCAGCCAGTCACTGTGCTATTAGGAGGGCTGTCTGTGTGTATACTGTATGTGAATGTGTGTGTGTGTGTGTGTGCACAGCAAGTGAAGCAGCAGCAGTTAGTGACGGCATCAGTTACACAGAAAATGTCAGTCTGAGTCTGGGATCTCTTACGTTCCGCTTCGCCATCTGCCTGTTTGTGTGTGTCCACATCGGTGTGTGTGTGTGCCTGCACAGACACAGGCAGAAAGAGGCAGTGTACATGTTTGTGTTTGTTTGTTAAGTTTGCTTAGGTCGTCCAGGCACCTTCAAGGTCCTGTCATCACAGAAGCGTGCTGTATTGAACCGTAGCCACTCCCCACTGTGTCCTCTGTGTGTTCGGTTACGCTTGGATTGAATCCTATTGGAGATGATTTAACACTTTAGAATTGATCCACAGAAAATATACTGATAAATAAGCTCTGCTGTCTTTTGTCTGCCTCTGTGCACTTCTCGGTCTGACATATTTCAAACCTATCATTCTTTGTCTTTTCTTCCTCCTTCTGTTTTTCTGTCATTCTCCTCGGTTTGTTTTCTCTCCTTCTCTTCAGTAAACTGGATGCCTTCATCTACGATGCTGCAGTGCTGAACTACATGGCCGGCAGAGATGAGGGATGTAAGCTGGTGACCATTGGCAGTGGGTAAGTACAGCTTTCACTCATAACATGTGTCTTCACTTCCACTTATTGATTAAGGGTGTATTCACACTTGTGGCTCATTTGCTTTTTTTCCGATTCAATGGCTAAAATGATACATCTGTTACATCTGTTTCCTTTGGTCATTTTTGTTCGCAGGGCATCAGTCCAAAGTTGTAAGCAAATGCCATGGGCGAACAAAGTATTTTCTCACTGGACAGAAATCTTCTGTGGAAGCCAAAAAGGTTTACCCTTTTTTCTTGTCCCGGGAAAAATAACAACCATGGATGATCAGCCACGTGTGTGGCTAGTTTGTTTTTTTGAGTTTCTCTGGTTAATGTACCAGTATTCGCTAAATGAACAAAATATGCAGTTGTACCGGGACACCAGAAAATAATGTCTTGATGCATCTGATGAGATGAATTTGTGCCACTGCGTGTAACTGCAGGGCTCTGAGGTGTGTATCACCACATTCAAACACAGTATCATGCACAGTGCATCAGATAGACTTTCTTACATTATGCCTGTCTTGCCAACGCCTCCTTCTCCTCCTCTTCTTCTACTGTTGTTTTGAATGATGTTTGGCAGCCGAGTGCATTACTGCCCCCACTATTTCACTGTGAACCACATTTATAAGTCAGTTGTGTCCATGTCTGAGTCAGTTGTGCTCTGACAGTCGAATCGCTACAGGGATTGAATGGAAACAGGCTGCGACCACCCCTTCTGGGTCACCTCGGCTTGCTTCTTTTCTCCCGCATCCAAGTGCAAATGCTGTGTTCACACATGTACAAACTGTTTTTTGGGATTAAAGCCTCCCTGTTTTGGATGTAGGTGTGAAGACACCCTAAATTATTTACTTCTGTCATTGCTGCATGCACGACTAGGAACATATACTAACTCTAATTGCAGTAAAGTTGGCTCATAAAATGTGGTAAAAACAGAAAATCATTTTCAACCTAAATTCAATGAACACACTACAAGATATTTAATGTTCAAAGCGACAAATGTTTTTTGTTACTAATATTCACTTATTTTGCAACATGTTCCAGAAAAGCTGGGACAGCGGCACGTTTACCATTGTGTTTCATCACCTTTCCTTTTAACAACACTCAGTAAACGTTTAGGAATTGTTGAAGCCTTGTGGGTGGAATTCTAGCCCATTCTTGCTTGATGTATAAGTCATATGTCAATAGTCCCAACTTCATTGAAATTGGAGTTTGTCTAATCATTCCACACAGGCACAGAAGAACTCATAAAGCAATCATTTCAGCACCAAAGTTTAATGTGTTTAATATGTGGCTCAATGTCACAGATCTGTCTGTCACCGATGAAACACATACTACTGCACCAGTTGTCATAAAACTTGGTGGAAGAGTAAGGACCAAGGAGGTCCAGAAAAACACTACACTTTTCACTTTTTTCTAATATGGCGAGATAAAGTTAATTTCAATTCTAAGACAATGTGGCTGTGGTAGAGAAATGTGCTCTACAGCTTGTCCTTTGACACTTGCCTCCAACTGAATATCAGAGATTATATTGAATATTTTGAATTGACACTCTTTTTTAAGTCCCCACTTCTTTCAGGTATTTAATGGTCACACTGTTTAATGTGAGTTCAACTTCAGTAAGAAACCAAATTAGCCAAACTGGAGAAATATTTCAACCAGTTGTTCAAAGTTAGATTAAATGTTTCTACATTTAAGCTTTCACTTGGCTACATTTTTGTACAGAGTTAGACCATAGACATAGAATAATGCATAGAAAACATGGCTGTTTTGAACTTCTGTGTTCTCTTGTCATGAATGCAGGAGGGTTTTTAAAATAGGTTTTGGTCAAAATGCCTGATCTAAGGTCTTACCACATCACTTTTTCCCATTTCAAAAACATATCACTTAATATCCCACTCTCATCACAGCGTAACCCTTTTTTACTAGTCTTGTGTTAAACTCTTGCAACCAGATTAGGTCAACACTGACAGGAAATGTTTGTTTAAGAGGTACTTTTGTAAGGGCATGAAACCACTGTGCAAGATGGAAGCTTTGTGGAGATGCAGAAGTCACGACTGTGGTGATTTATAGCCTGATGTCAGTTCTTTATTACATCTCGCTTTTGCATTTATGTTTCCTACCATAAAAGTGGTCATCGCTTGCGATGATGATTTTACTGGACATGAACGCATCATAAGTCTGCAATAGAGAATATTAAGCATCACCAAAAGAGATTCACACTTTGCCCAAAAACTCATGAACACATTTTGTTGAAATTCTCAGGCGAGGTCTGAAATCTGCCAAAGAACAGATGTGTAGATGTAGGTGATGATCTAACTCTCCATGTGGATGCAGCATTTGTGTAAATTTGAATTTGGTTGAATTTGTATAAATGAATTAATGGCTTCATCTTGTGACTTCCAGAGAAACTACAGCTTGAATTTCCACATGGGACGTAAACGTTAAATATCACTGTGGAGAAACTGAGCTAACTTGGCAAAAGTTTGAGCTATTTGAGTGCTGCGTAGTTTTCTGATATTTTCTGAAATCTTCTACTTTAACCAACCATAATACAGACACTCTGCATCATTTTGTAAAAAAAATACAGTGGGCCCTAGTTTGGAAACATCAAACACACACAGTCAATAGTCCAAAGTCTTGTATCATTTGGGGCGTGGTCAGATCTCGTTTGGTATCGTGTCGGGGGACAAAGTGCCATCTACCTGGTGCAAACAGATGGAGTTTATCTACTTATTTATCAATGTTTTTTTTTAATAACATGCAATAAAACAATCAGTGTTCTGTGTGCCATTCCCTTTAATGCCCATTAACATGATGATCAACATTAAATAAGACATTCAGGTTCAATATACGCTTGTCCTTAGCTGCCTGTCACCGATGAGATACTCTGACTAAGTGACTTAAGAATAAATTGAACTTAACACAAATAGTTGAGTGACTCAGAGAAGTTTGTGATTCATGATTTTTTTTTTTTCATTGATATGAATTCAGATGCTCAATATTTTTGCAAAGGATCCAAAATCCTCAGTACTTGTTCTAGGACTCCTGAGTAACAGCAGCATTTAAATAGCTGAGTTAATGCCCAAACACAATTAAACAAAATTGAGACACTTTTTGTTTATTTATTTTTATTCATGTTTTATCATCACTAATTATATTTATTCTTAAATATACAGAAATACACTACATGCACACAGATTGCATCATATCTAATGTACAATTGTTGCATTATGTGCACTTCTTCATGGCCACGCACCGTTAAAGCAATGTGCGCTTTTCCAGGTTTTTTCAGTCACAAACAGCTGTGTTTTTGCGGAGAAAATAAAAACAACTACCGGTATTCTTTCACGTTTTACAACAATGTCTTGTTCAGAAAATGGGGCCCATTATATTTCGAGCTCTGGCTCCTCCATTTTGTCCCCTTTTGTGACATTTCTTTGCATTAAACTGTTTCCGATATCTCCATACGCAGTGACACCAGCTGGAGAAATAAATGTTCAAGTATTTGTTAAAATATTTGTTTGTCTCTCTCCCTGCGCTTGTGTTCAGGTACATCTTTGCAACCACTGGGTACGGTATTGCTCTGCAAAAAGGCTCCTACTGGAAACGACAGGTGGATCTGGCTATCCTTGCCATCATCGGAGACGGTGAGAAACACACTCACATGGCGCCCTCAAATATGAATTCAGAGTGTGGACAACATGCATGAAGACAAAAGGTTACTTCGCTCCTTTGCCAGCCATGTGATTCTTTCCCATGTACACACACTGAGACACACACACACTCTTCTGCTGCCGTGTCTGCTGACAGCACAAAGGAAAAGCAGTGAAGTATAAATAGCCCTTTGATGTTATTCTGGACACAAAAGGCTGCTCTAAACACAGGGCACAGTGTGTAAGTTATTCTAATATATTCCTCTCTGCAGCATTAGGTCTGTGTGTGTTATTGTGTGTGTGTAGGCATTACTCTATCTGAATCACCGCATTCCTTTATTACTGTATCCTCAGAAGTTCTTGCATAAACAATTTACTAGTGCAAAACAGAGAGAAAGTGAGACAGCGCGAGCTTTTAGTGACAGATTCATTTACATTTTACATTGAAAGCATTTTGCTGATGCAAGTGTTCGCAGCCACTCACATTAAGTGCACTGAAGTTGATTAAATGAACATTGGTGTCACAACAAACCTCTCTTACTGAGTCTTATCTGGGCTATAGAGCATGCAGGATATGCTCGGTCATATTTCATAGCTGGATAATCTTTGACAAAAATCAGGCTTAGTGTTTTTGTTTTGCATTGTCTTAGTTATTAATCCCATCCACCCCTTTTCTACTTGTATTCACTTAAGATATACTATCTTTTCATCATGGTAATTACTTCAGCGCTGTTCTCACTCACTTATCTGGAAAAATAATATAAAACTCCTAAAGCAAAAAGGAGAGGAGGTGCGACAAAGCAACAAAAGATTCCAAAAGAACAGAGAGACAGGTAAACACAAGACAGCATGTGTAACAATCAGAGAGAGAGGTCAAAGAGAGGATGAGGCGGGGCGCGTGAGATGAGAGGGAGACGGGAAAAGAGCGTGTCGAGGTAGAGAGAGGAAGAGAGAGGAAGAGAGAGGAGGGCAGCTCTGTGACAGATGACGGTGACTGATCAGATAGACACAATGTGGGTGAAGAGAGTAAGCAGAGAGACGAGGCACTGAAAGGATGCGTTTGTGGAAGAGCTGATGAAGGCGATGCATTCAGGTCCTGTTACTTAAATAAAAGTAACATAAAAAAAGACATCATTACAAGTACAGCCCCAATTCTATGAAAGTTGGGCTGCTGTGTAAAATTTAAATAAAAATAGAATGCAATGATTTGCAAATTTTATGAACCCATATTTCATTCCCAATGTAACATGAAAAACGTAAGATGTTGAAGCTGAGATATTTTACTATTTCATGGAAAATATTAGCGCTTTTTGAATTTGATCACTTCTCATAAGTTGGAACAGAGGTAAGTTTATCATTGTTTAGCCTCCCCTCTTCTTTTACAACTGTAAACCTCTGAGAAGTGAAGAGACCAATTGCTGAGTTCCCATTCTTGTCTGATGGCAGATTCAAGCGGCTCAACAGTCCTGGGCCTTTTGTTTCATGATGCGCAAAATGTTTTGCGTTGGTGAAAGGACTGGAACGCAGGCAGGCCAGTTCAGCAGTGACAGCCACTGATTTCTGGAGGTGTTCCTGAGCCCATGCAGTGAGTCTGTTTTTAATGCAGGGCCACCGGAGGGTGCAAAGATCATGAGTGTCCAGTTCTGACCTTCGACCTTCCTTCAAAGTCTTCGCAATATTTTTTTGAGGAACCTTTTTTCTGAAACTGTTCCACAATGTTTAGGCACAGTTTGTTGCAGATTTTTAACCTCTGCCTATCTTTATACCTGAAAGGCTCCGCCTTTATAAAATGTTCCTTTTATACCCAGCCATGTTACGGACCTTGCCAGTTAACCTGTTTAGTTGTCAAATACTCTTCCTGTTGTTTTTTTGCCAGTTACTTTTCCAGCCCTTTGTTGCCCCTGTTCCAACTCTTTTGAGGTGTGTTGCTGTCATCAGATTCAAAATGAGCTAATATTTTCCATCAAATGGGAAAAAGTCTCAGTTTCAACATCTGATATTTTGTTTATGTTCTATTGGGAAAAAATATAAGTTTATGAGATTTGCAAATCATTGCATTCTGTTTTTATTTATGTTTTACACAGCATCCCAACTTTTTTGGAAATGGGGTTGTTAAAGTCCTCCTTGAAAAGTCCTTGAAATCTAGAGTGTGAGTGGCCATACAGTATATAAAGTAAAGACATGATCTGTCTTACTGATGGATATAGAGCCAGAACACAAATAAACATTTCAGTTTCTCCACAGTCAAGTGTCAGTATTAAGCATTATTATGCATTTTGAAGAGATCTAGTGACTTAAATCAGGTTTTGTTCAGCACATGTCAATACTGTTGCTTGTACTTCCTGCCACAGGAATTAACATCACAGTAAACATGGATTTTTAACCTAGCAATTTAGTTTTGATTTCTTTGTGTTTATACTGTGGACATATTTTATTTTGGATCCTGCAAAAACAACAAACCAAACCGTGGATATTTGCAAATACTACCCTGTTTCTATTACTCAGCATTCACTCATTTTTGTGCACGTATAAACTTGATGACAAGATGAGACAGCACAACAAACCCAAGGTGCCAAAAACTTTTACACACTAAAATGTCATGTCATTACATTATTAATGCTGAATTATTAATGTTGTGACATGTGAAATAAATAAATGAAATAAATTGGAGCTACATAAGTGAAGGAGAAGTACAGTACCTTAACAGTCAACATTAGTTAAAGTAGATGCTGCAGCTGATTCTTCTCAAGCAAAAAGAACATTATGACCTTTCTAATTGTACATAGCAGGGGTCTGCAAGCTATGGCTCCAGGGCCACATGTGTCCGTTTGGCCCCTTCCTAGTGGCTCCTGTGGCTTTGTCCAGTGATGGAAGTAAGACATTATAATAAATCAATATCAACAAAATAAGCATGAATTCAACAGAAAGAAGAAAGAATGAATTAAATAGTGAACAAAAATTAAGAAAATAATCAAATGAACAAGAAAAAATGATATATAAATGATCATAAATGAAAAAGCTAGGAATATAAACAAAAATAAGCAAAATTATGAACAAAATTGTGGAAAAATGTCAGAACAAACCCAAGCAAAACAATAAGGAAAATGAAAAAAAAACACAAATATGACAAAAATAATAAATCAGCTCAATGAAAATCAGGACCAGAATAGTCAATTACATAAAAATGAACAAAAATAATGAGTGAAATAACCCACAAAAGTCATCCAGGAAATAAACAGAAATTCCCAAAAATGAACAAAATAATCAACAACATGAACAAATTCATAAACAAAATGGATTAAAATGAACAAAATGATGAACAAAAAGTAACAAAATAATAACCACATTGGTGTTAGCATGTTGCCAACTAAAACATTATATGTCATGTGGTACATAAAGGGTTTGAATGTTTTTTGTGGCTCTAGACACTTATTTTTTTAGTTTCCGTCCAAAAATGCCCCTTTCAATTGGAAATGTCGCCGACTCCTGGTATAAACTAAGACCTGTGCATCACATCCTAGTTGTATGATAAAGAGCATTTGTGTCCAACTTGGATCTGCAGAAATAACGAAAATCCATACGTTTAAATACTAATGTAATGCATCAGATTCAAAAACAGAAACATCCACTAAGAGCCATGAGAGCACTTTGTGTCTAACCATCCATCCATCTTCTACCTCTTATCCGTGGGGTCGGGTCACGGGGGCAGCAGCTTGAGCAGGGAATTCCAGACTTCCCTCTCCCCGGCTACATCATCCAGCTCCTCTGGGGGGACCCCGAGGCGGTCCCAGGCCAGCCGAGA
>JAQQAE010015665.1:0-11984 GCA_029823295.1 Pseudamia nigra
CACCACCACCCCTTATATTTTCTTTTGTCTCTCCTCTGTCCACTGTCCCAGCCGGTCGAGCCTGAGCTTCTGGTCCTGCTGGAGGTTTTTCTCCAGTCCCTGTTACTGTTGAATCGTGAACACCGGTAGGGTGGATAATTATGTCCGGCTAAAACTGTTGCGTGATTGACTCTTTCGTTTTTGTATCGGTTGGCTTTCGTGTTTTCTCCGTCAGAAGGATTATACAGGGCTCTTTCTGCCCAGCTGTGTTTCCTGTAAACACAAGCTGCTGCTGTTTTTGTTGTCGTCGTTGAATTTAGGATGGCAAATAAAGCATCGCAGCGTGCCATCCCTCAGCATCTGGGAACTATTTTCATTGTTATGCGTGCGGATGTAGTGCCAAAAACCCGCTTCCACTTCGATTTCCGCTCGGTTTTTTTGAATCAAAGCAGTGCCTGTGGAGGAGTGAGTTTCAGCTTCAAACACCAGCGATCGGAGAAGAACAAGCCTTTGTGGACCGAGGCCACTGGAATCGATGCAAAAGTTGTCGACACCCGCACTTTAACACAAGGTGATGTAGTTCAGGCCTCGGCTTCGATAAGGTCATCCAAACAGAAATGCCAGAGGTCACTCCAGTTCAATTTTATTTGTATGACGCCACTCATAATTGACGATTGCGCTTCTGCTCCTTTACATGTACTTTAGTAACTTTTTCCAAATAAATGTTACTTCCGAGAGCGGCTGTTTTGCAGAATACTTTGTCCTCTTAATTAGATTTGTGAGGGGGAAAAATTACTTTTACCCGGGTACGTTTGGCTGCAAAATTATGAACAAAATATGTTCCAAAACCGTAAAAAAATTAACCAAATAGTCATGAAAAATGAACATTGTCACCAATAAAACTGATTAAAATAACCATGGGAGGGAACAAAAAGAAAAGAAATAATCACATAAATTAATAAAATGAACAAAATACCCAAGAAAATGAGGAAAAATGAACAAAATAATCGGGTAAATTTAAAAAATACAATATAACCAATAAAAATGAGCAAAAGAATGAAGCGAATTGCTCTAATTGTACCAATTGTCCTGCATGCAACCAAACTGAATTTCATCCACGTGGCCTGTAGATTTAATTCAGTTGTAAATGGACCGTCCACACTACCTGGCCACATTATTAGGTACACTTATTAACACTGTTTTAACGCATTATACTGTATAATCAGAAATTACATGGCAGCATTTAGGCATGAAGACACAGTCCGGACCTGCTGAAGTTAAACCAGGCATGAGAATGTGGAAGTAATCTGATTTACAGGACTTTGAACGTGACATGGTTGTTGGTGCCACATGGCCTGAGTATTTCACAAACGGCTGGGATTTTCACACACAACCATCTCTAAAGTTTACAAGGAATAGTCTGGATGACAAGAAAAGCGTCGGGTCTAAACCCAGCACCGGCCGGTGGGGTCTTTCTGTGTGGAGTTTACATGTTCTGTGTGGGTTTTCTCCGGATACTCCAGTTTCCTCCCACTGCCAAAAACATGTGCTAGGGGTTAGTTTCATTGTTCATTCTAAATTGTCCATAGGTATGAATGTGAGTGTGAATAGTTGTCTTTCGCTACATGTCAGACCTGTGATGACCGGGTCTGTGATGACCGGGTCTGTGATGACCGGGTCTGACCGGGTCTGCCCATTTATTCTCAGGGTTAAAAACGCATACGGACGATTTCATCCGTACTCTGCGTACATTACGCAAGTAATTTGGTGCATTTCCAGTTAGCTTATGGATGCGCACCGCAATGCAGAAAACGGAGCAGTACCTCTGGAAGTCGAGGGGGCAGTGTTGCGCAGTACAGCCTGTGTGGCAGAATCAGAAGAAGAAAGTGAACACAACGCACCATAAACACTGAAAATTAACAGAAATGGCTCAACTTTTTGAAGAGAGGCTGTGACATAGATTGTATATATTAGTATAATCCTGGACGACGTCTTGGAGCCAAAAACGGGATGCAACCATATTCCCGGTGGCGGTTACTTCCGTATTGCCCTCACTGAACAGCCCCGGTTGTTGCCCCCTGGCCTTAACTCAGCTGGGATAGGCCTCCAGACCCGACCCTGGTGAGGATTAAGGGGTAGAAAATGAAATGAAAGTTTGCAAAGAGAAAATACTCCGTGAGCAGCAGTTCTCGCAATGAAAATACCTTGTTGATGCTGGAAGTCAGAGGAGAATTGTCTGACTTGTACCTCAAATGACCACTGGTTACAACTGGATTAGTGTCTGTGGACGTGCAACATGTCAAACTTTGAAGCAAATGGACAACAGCAGCAGAAGATCACGCGTGGTGACACTCCTGTCAGTTAAGAACAGGAGACGAAGGTCACAAGTCAACGGAAAATATATGAAAGCAATTGTTAGTTCCAGTTCTTCATAGATTTAACAGATTTAAAACTACATTAGGCTGCAACAACTAGAACGACACTCAATAGAGCACAGATCCATCCATCCATCCATCCATCCATCATCCTGGTCAGGGTGGCCGGAGCAGCAGCCTAAGCTCTCGCCAGCCACCTCATAAAAAATATACATAAAAAATATATTCATCATTCACTCCCCATTATGTCAACTTTGGCAGCAGATTCTTTTTGTTAGAGCACAAAGGATGACGCCCATCCCCTTTGGCAGAGGGAATTAAAAATAATTTAAATCTATGTCAAAAAAGAGCAGAAATTAGGCTTTGTGTGTAGTTAAGAAAAAACACGAGAGCTTGTATTTGTAGTGATGTTAAACTGGGGGGAAAAAAATCAGTGGCACATATTACCCGGCTGCATTTTGTGTCTCGTTTATCATCACAGTAAGTTGACGAAAAGCACAAATGTAGTGTGAGACTCTTCGGTTGTTGTTGACTTTGGGTTTTGCTGATGTCACCAGACATGTTGGTCCAAACCTGATCAAGTTTTCCAAACCGTGCAGCATCACGCTGAAAATATCCCACTGGGTTTCAGAATAAAACACCCAGCCTTTGCTGACAGGTGTCGGTTTCGCGTCGGTACTGTACCTCCGGATGTTTCTGGAAACCACTTCATTTCTTTTTCCGTGTTCTAATGCGTGATCTGAGCTTTGATTAGTTTCTTTTTGTATATTTGTTTTTCCTTCAACAAGTTTACAAAGGGATCAAAAATGAATGAAATTATCAAGAAAATGAGGAAATGTTGCGTGAGCTCGTGTGCCTATGACGCTATAAGCTATGTTGGCTGTCGAATCATTTACAGAAATTTAAGAAAACGCAAGTAAACACAAAATGCAGTTTTTAAATGGTTTATATTTTTAAGGGGGGGGAAAAAATCCAGTTTCTTTCACCACACCCAGGCCTGACTACTACCACACCTGTTCTCAGTCAAGAAATCACTTAAATAGGATCTGCCTGACACAGTGAAGTAAACCAAAAGACCCTCAAAATCTAGACGTCACGCTGTGATCCAAAGAAATTCAGGAACAAATGAGACACAAAGTAATTGAGATATCAGTCTGGAAACAGCTGAAGCTCTGGGACTCCAGCAAAGCACGGTGAGAGCCGTTATCTACGAACGGTGAAAACACGGAACAGTGGTGAACCTTCCCACGAGTGGCCAGCCTACCATAATTACGCTAAGAAGTCACAAAAGACCCCACAACAACATCCAAAAAAACTGCAAGCCTCACTTGCCTCAGTTAAGGTCAGTGTTCATGACTTCATCATAAGACAGAGATGAAGTGAAAATGTCCTGCATGGCAGAGTTCCAAGATGAAAGCCAAAGCTGACCAAAAAGAACATGAAGGCTTGTTTCAGTTTTGCGAGAAAATATCTTGATGATCCTCAATACTTTTGGGAAAATACTCTGGACTGACGAGACAAAAGTTGAACTTTTTGGAAGATGTGTGTCCCGTTACATCTGGTGTAACAGTAACACAGCATTTCAGAAAAGAAACATCATATCAACAGTAAAATATGGTGGTATGTGATGGTCTGGGGCTGTTTTACTGCTTCAGGACCTCAAAGACGTGCTGTGGAAAATGGAACCATAAATTCTGCTTCTACCAAAAAATCCTGAAGGAGAATGTCTGGCCATCCAAAACACACCACTTCTGAACGGCTTAATGAAAACAATATGAAGTGGCCTGAATCTGACGGGGTGCGATTCATGCTATAATAAAACCCTCCAAAGTGGCTGAACACTCGATTGTGTCCACTGAACACTTGATTGCAGTTGTTGCTGCTGAGGGCTGGTCCAACCAGTTACTAGCTTTAGGGGGCAAGCACTTTTTCCACACAGGGCCATGTAGGTTTGAATTTTTTTACCCCCTAAAAATTAAAACCATTTAAAAACTGCATTTTGTGTTTACTTGTGTTTTCATAAATGTATGATGTTAATTTGTTGTGAGTGTGACAAATATACAATAAAGTAAAAAATCAGGGCGGGGGCAAGCACTTTTTTACCACACTGTTTGGCAGACCGTGACAAACCATCGGCTAAGAGCTAAATTTCCAACATTGGAAATTGTAGGAAGTACTCCATACAACTGAAAATTAAAAGGTAAGAGGAACAAGACTGTGATCACTCTCACCCCAATATTATATTATACTGGTTACTATGCAAACGCTAGTTAGCATAGGTTAGCTCACCTGTCTACAACAAAATTGGCCAAATTGGTTTTTCAGTCCTTTAAGGTTCCTCAGCTCACACCAGTGACAAAAATCAACGTGGATAATAATTTGGGTCTTGGTCCTTTGTTTATTGTGTATTTGAGAAGAATAATAAAATGAATGTTTGCCTTCAGACTCACACAGTCTGATGCGATTGGCTGCGACATCCTGAATATTCAGTCCAGTTCACCTTTAAGTGTAAATTTATACCAAGGTCGGATGAAAACCATGTAACAGGAACTATTTACCTCACAATATTTCTTTTACTTTTCATACTTGGTGTATTCTTTGCTAACACTGAACAAATGACTGGATGTGACTGGAGTATTGGAGTATTTTCAAAGTACCTGAACTTTTACTGGATGAAAAAAATCACCACCACCGAGTCATATATTATTTAGACGACGCAGCAGAGTCAAACCGACCCGGTCTGACCTTGTGCAGCCGTAGAGGCCGTCGACGTCTTTATCTAAGTGTGTATTTTTACACCAGTGTGTATTTAGCATTCCTTCAGCAGCGTCAGCAGAAACAGCTAACGCCTGTTCATATCCACTGTGTGTTTTCTCTCATTCCTTCTGTTCTGACATTCCACGATGATTTTAAGAAAGAATTGAAAATCTCACGCTAATAATGGCTGTCGATTGAAATTGTGCTCGAGTCATTTTCGAAGACATGCATTTGAAATGTTTATTTTTAGTCGCCGTGCCAGTGGGAGTTTAGTGTTGATGCTATCAGTCAGTGGGTCGGGACCAAAATACCCTGGCATCTGTTAAGACATAGAATCTACATTGACTGTTCTCGCTAATTAAACGTGTTTTAATAAGAACATCCACCGCATCATGGTTATTGTTTATTTAACGTCCAATGTCTTAACAGCTGTGATACGGACGAACGTGATGAAAGGTTTATTTTAATTTAATGGCAGTAAAATGCCATGAAGCGTCTACACTGACTAACTGAAGAACAGCGAGAGAGGGGAAGTGTACCGCCGTCGCCATGGTCACATGTTTACCCTGTGAACAAATTCCGTGCAGCCCAGCCTCTGTCTAGTGGGCATCGGTGGCTAGCGACGGTGCTAAGGAGAAGCCGGAGCTTAAAGACCTTGTTCCGCAGTTTAAGAGCGGACTCACAATTTGTTGATTGTGCCCCCTGCTGGCTGAGTCAGGTCAGTACATACAGTACGTACTGAGTTTGTGGCTTATGTTTGAGTTGTTTTGGTCACATACTGTACACACTGCTGGATTTCTCCACGATCTACGGCAGCGAGTTGAATTGTGCTTCCTGCATGCGGAGGCAGCAGGAGAAGACGTGCCCCCACTGCTCGAGTCCGCACGGTTTGGTTGCACCCACTCCCGGCAAAATATGGAAATGTAAAGACAAGTGCATAAGATACCATATCTGAAAATACTCTCCAGCACTGCATGGCAAAACATTTCTGCAGGGAATACACTCTCACAAAGACTGGTTACGAGCTAGTTTACTAACATCGTACGCAGCACCTTTGACGGTAACAACAAGCAGGGTATGAGTGTTATACCATTGCCATTTAATGGTACTTTAAATGAAGTGATCTGAGAGAAAATGAGAATTCTCCCGGTTAGCCTAGGCCTGAACCTGTCATCTGTGCTACCAAGATATTCCCCCGTAACTTACCGTATTTTCCGCACTATAAGGTCCGTACCCTGTGTGTGCGTTCAGGACTTGAGGTATGTTCTAGGATAACCCTGGGTGATGTGTTTTGCCCTGTCCTAATTCAGAGGATGAAGGTGTGTATTTGCAAAACTCACCGCCACACGTCTGGTTCTGGATCTGGCTAGCACAGCCTCGGCGTCCGTCTCTCCGGCGGTCCACGCTCTCCTTCCGACGACTCGGTCACCCTGCGCTAGGGACACTGGGTGATGTCGTTCAGAGTTTTTTAAGGTGAATATATACAAACACTGTCAGCATGTGATTTAAAAACTCGCTGGCTCAGGTCTTCAGCTCTGCTTTCTCTGTCGAGCTGCTGGCGTGTCAAACTCTCTTTGTGTCTTCGAGTTCTGAATACTCATGTCCTGAAGTCTCTTCTCCCAGGTCCCGCGTTCGCACAGCCGTCTAAACCAACCCCGTTCCACACAGCTGCCTCACATCCCGTGGATGAGAGTTTACAAACCATGCCCACGTCCTCCGAATGTGTCATATCAGTAAATCAGAAACCCAAGTCTATGGAAACTGGCATCGTAACAGTAGGTTAAACTCTGGTACTTCTATCATGTGATATACTGTAGTACTGCAAACGTCTAACTCGTAGTATATCAAGTATCCCGCGCCGATGGTCTTCCATGAATTCATTCATGTACAAAAGATTACAAAATGTAATAACATAATACTTCTAAAGACTGTGTTCTGATTCATGGGTCATTTTATGTCTGGTGCTGATAATATTTAAGAATATTTAACAATAAAAATGTTAGAAAATGTTAAATGCAGGGCAACAGTTCGTCTTATCGCACCTTGTTCACTGCAGTGTTTTATTTTTTTTAATTCCTTGAGCCAAGACTCTATCGATCGACTCCGCACTGAAGCGAACTCATCTGTCAGAGTTTGAACCGGAACCGTGAGGCTCCAGGACCCGAGGCTCTGGAACGATGTGTCGGACAAAATCACTCATCTCCTTAAACGTACGTTTAACAGTTTTTACTTGAGATTTCATATCCTTCGAAATGTCCTGGTTTTCTTTTCCTGGCTAAACTCATTTAAATACCTTTTTTTTTGTTTTACAATTGCATGACTTGTCTGTTTTAATTTGTTTCTTCTGCAAAGCAGTAGAAATATTTATAAATAAAGGTTATTACTATTGTGTCCATACAGACGTGTTTGGCCAAGAATGGACGGCTTCAAATCTTGGAGCAAACTTATAAAAAAGGATTGTCATTGTTATTTTTTTCTTCATTTCCTTGATTACTTTTAGTCATTTGTGTGATTTTTGTTCATTTTGCTGATTATTATATTCTTGTAAAATTTCTAATTTAAAAAAAATAATTTTGCCTATTTCTGATCATTTTTCACGATTTTCTGTATTATATTGTTAATCCCATTTGTATTCTTGATGAGCTCGTTCATTTTGCAGATTATTTGCGTCAGTTTTTAACTCTTTCATGCATGAATTATGCCATTTTCAGCCTTGTGGTACTTTCCAAACAATCTTTAAAATAATGTCACTTATTTTGAGCAGGTAGTGGTTGAATATTCTTAAATTATATTTATCAGGGCAGGTCAATGGTTCACAATCATAATTATGCATTTTCTTGAGTGTTCGGTTTGTTTTTGTTGTTAGTTTTTCTTCTGTTTGCATCTAATTTTGGTTCATTTACTTCATGTTCATTTTAAAATTTTTGTTCATTACTTTTCAGCTTCTTGATTGTTTTTGTTAATTGTATTTACTTTTTCTTATTTTGTTCATTTTTTGTACTTTTGCATCTAATTTATCTAATAAGTAACACAGTCTATGATTAATATACACAGTGGTACTCCGGCTAACAAACGCTTCTGGTAACAAAAAATCCGGGTACGGAGGAAAAAATCAGCCAAAAATTTGACTCCGGAGCGCTGTTAGCTTACAACGGCTAACAACACTTTGAAGCTTTCGCCGTTGTAAGCTAGCAGAGCTCCGGCCTGGGCTATGTTGTTAGCCGTAGCCGTAGCCGTAGCTAACAACAGTAGCCGTAAACACGCTGGAGCTGTGCTTAGAGCCGTTTCAGATAATTAACATAACTTCCTTTTCAAATAATAATAATAATAATAATGAATAAATGTGCTAATACATGCTTTCTATGGGAGTTTTTGTGGGTTCAGAACGGATTAATTGGTTTTACATGTGTTCCTATGGAAAAACCGGCTCCGGCTAATGAACGTGACGCCGGAACGGATTGAATTCGTTAGCCGGGGAACCGTTGTCTACTTGAGAAACGATTCCATCCACTGCAGTAGTTTTATTTTGAAACCCGGGAGCGGAAGTGCGCGTGGCGCGGCGCTGCTCGACGCGGCTCGCGGGCGCACAGGCTCCTCGTTGCGGCGGACAAAACGGCTTCGTGCGGGACTTTCTCCTCCATCGCTTCCTTCTCCTGAGCAATGTGCGGCGGGTCCCGGAGCTGTGCGGAGCTCCTCGCCCCCGTGGCGGAGCGGACACCGAGGGGGACGGGGCTTCGGCGGCCGGAGCTGAGCGGGTGCACGGCGGCGGCTCTCTCCTCACCTCTCCGTGACGGAGCACGATGGTGACGCCTTCTAAAGTTTTCCACGCATCTTTACTCGGTGTCACGGATGGAGCGGTTAACTTTCCACTGAGTGACATTTTCCCGACCTCGATGGGATCATAGAGACGCGGAGTTTGTGCGGTTTTATTGCTTAGTCGCGGGACGTGTGTCCGGTGAAAGCCCTCTGCCTCCGGCGTCAGTCTGGCGCACCGTCCCGCAGCGGATCACAGGGCGCCGCGTTAATATCCCACAATCCGATCACCGGAGCTTAATATGGGGACGAAGCAGAGCAGCCCGGCTGCTAACCCGGCGGCTAACGGACGGACCAGAGCCTACTCCGGCTCCGACTTGCCCTCCAGCACATCCAGCAGCAACGGCAGCAACGTGAGCAGGACTCCGGCCGGGGCTGCGCGGCACCACGGTGCGTCCGGAGCCTCCGCAGCCTCGTCCAGCACCAGCAGGAGCAGGTCCGTGGGGGGGTCGGGGTCGGGATCGGGGGGCTCCGGAACCAGACCTCAGTCCGGCATCAACATCCCCAACAGCAGCGGAGTGTACAGCTCCCCGGAGTCCGGCAGCAGCAGTCCGGAGGAGGCGGCGGCGGACCGGGAGCGGCCGCGAGGAGGACCCGACGGACCGCGGCTGCTCATCGGGTCACTACCAGCACACCTCTCGCCTCACCTGTTCGGAGGTAAAGCACACCGGTCACCACCGTAAATGTCAAATTATCGTTTTTGACGCGTAAAGGCAGGTTTGTTGTCGGGTCCCGAGTGAAGAAAAAGATGACAAAAGCAGTGTAAAAATATGCAAAATGACAAAAAAGTGATGTAAAAGACACAAAAACAGCATAAAGTTGCCCCTTGTGACGCACTGTTTGCTGAAAATATTGCAGTTTTGCAATAAATGTGATTTGAGTCACTGTATAAATGTCAGGTCAAACATGTAAAAAAATACAAAAGCATATGGTGAATATCCGTCCATATCAATAGGCATCATTTTAAATGTCTTATTGTTGTTGTCAAGGTTGAAAAACATGGTTATTTGTGGATGCAACAATAAAAATACAACATAGAAGATGCAAAGTGACACAAAAAGATGAAAACGATAGGAAGATGACAAAAATATTGCAGTAATATTGTGATTACTGTGGGCGATTTTGAGTCGATTTGTTTGGTTGTCAAGGAAAACACAAACGCAAACTGACCAAAAAAGGTAAAAATGCAAGAGAAATTGGTGTCTCTGATGCACGTTTTACACCACATTAGAATCTTTCTCATTCAGGAACTAAATAAGTTGTGATTGTGCAGCTCTGTGTGCAAAATTGTCTGCAGTATGAAAATATGTATGAAGGGCACAACAAAACAGAAATAGTGGAAAAGGTGTAAAAATGATGGAGCAGTGTGATTAATAAGATAAAATGTGAAAAGATGCAACAAGGCGGAAACAGCATGAAGGACGGCACCAGATGGAAAAACGGTGTCAAAGACACAAAATGATAATATGCATAATTACATAAGACACGATTACATAATACATGCAACCAGATGAAATGGACATAAAATTTGCATCGAAGCGAAAATTACAAATCAGTTCAGTTTGGTTTGTTTCAAACGTGTCATGTTTAAAAAGAAGGAACATGAACAAACGGAGAGAATTAATAACACCATAAAACGATCAATATAAAGCAATATTTTATAAGATGCAGCAAGACGCAAACAAAGCATGATAACAGTGATCTGAAAGACGCAAGAATGATGAAAATAATGTAAATCACCCAAAGACAAAAGCATAACATTTAAAACGCAGCGATGTACATCATGAAAAAGACTGAAATTAAATAGAAAACTGTGATAAAAGCAGCAGAATTATCAACAAAAGTTTAAAAAAAATTACAGAAAAATATCCCACAAAATTATTTATGAAAGGAACAGAATTGCCATAACAAGTAGAAATATGCAAAATGTATAACAATATATATGTTTAAAGTCATTTTTGTGCTTCGTGTCTTCATGGCTTTTTTTTTGTCTTTTTGCTTTTTTAAGTAGTTTTTGAAGTTGCATTTTTTTTTTTTACATTGTTCAATCACATCCTTTACATCATCCAAATATCTTTTGAAATCGGATTTGTCTTTTCGCACTGTTTTGATATTTTGCATCTTTTATCTCTGTTGCCATTTAAGGCATTTTGTCCCTTTTTGCATTTAAAAAAATTTTTTATTTTGTGTTATGTACAGACGCTTCCAGTCAAAAGTGTGGAAACGCCTTCTTCTTCAGTTGAATCACAAAAAGACTTATTAATCAGAATAATCAACAAAAGTAACAAAATGCACAAACACGTTCTTTGTGAAATGAGCAAAATTGGCAAAAATGAATAGAAATTTGCAAAAATATGCAGGAATATATCAATGCAATGAACAAAAATGGACGACGTGTTCTCCTTAAATCCTTACGACATGGACAGATATTTCAATTTGAATATTTGTGGTTTTATGTCTGGAAAAAAAAAACAAGACAAACACTCCGTGATCACGTGACGTAAAAGCCACGAGAAAGATGAGAATAATGTAAACGATCCAACGACAAGAACGTAGAAGTTGAAACGCATCCATATGAATCACGACAAAAGATCAAAATACAACAAAATATTTAGAAAAGTTAGTTGTAAATTGAGCAAAATTTGCAAAGTAGTGAAGAAAATAAATAGAAAATTGTAAAAATTAGGGCTGTCAAAATTAATCCAGATTAAACCATTTGCATGATTTAATTAGATTAAAAATTTTTAACTCACAATAACTCATATCAAGGAAAAAGTGATGAAATCTTATGTTACATTTGATCCATGTCGCTGCCTTACACTGAATTTATTTATTTATGTCAAATAAATACAACTTATTTTACATAAAATATACATTTAAAATAAGTAATTTTAGTCGAGTGTCTGTTTCATCTTCTATCGTGAGTGTTTTTGCTTCCACAAAATGAAAAACAACAAATGGGTATTAATTGTGATTAGTCTATATCAGGGGTGTCAAACATACGGCCCGCGGGCCGGACCCGGCCCGTTGGATGATTTAATCTGGCCCGGCATAAATTTC
>JAQQAE010015666.1:0-11984 GCA_029823295.1 Pseudamia nigra
TGTTCAGGTTCATCCAGCTCCGGGAGGTAGAAACCGCTGCCCTGAATCTCATTGTCCAACAGGAAGTCACATTTAGGAAACGCCTGAAACGCACGACAACAAAGTATTAACACGATCCACGACACGGACACTCAACTCATCAAAGCGAGCCTGAAAATCTAGATTTCAGCATTTTAGTTTGTACCACAGTCACCCAGAGCTAAAGCTACATCATCTGAACCTGGTGGATCCCATTGTTGTGTTTCCAGAGGGGCTTAACCTAGTGGATCCTGTCGTCGTGTTTCAGATTATCTTGATCTAATGGATCCCGTTGTCATGTTTTAGATCATCTTTATCTAGTGGATCCTGTTGACGTGCTTCAGATCCTCCTAATCTAGTGGATCCCGCCATCAAGTTCCCGATAGTCTTAAGATACTGGATCCCGTCATTGCATTTCCGATCTAGCAGATCCTGTTGTGCTTCAAAACGTCTTAATATAGCGGATCCTGTTATTGCATTTCCGATTTAGTAGATCCTGTTGCCATGTTTCAGATCTTGATCTTATGGATCCTGTTATGTTTTAGATCATCTTAATCTAGTGGATCCTGCGTCGTGTTTCCGACCTAGTGGATCCTGTTGTGCTTCAGAACGTCTTAATCTAGCGGACGCCGCTGTCAAGTTTCCAATCGTCTTAATCTACTGAATTCCGTCGTCGTGTTTCAGATCGTCTTAATCTAGTGGCTCCTGTTAGGTTTCAGATGATCTTGATCTAATGGATCCCGCTGTCATGTTTTAGATCATCTTAATCTAGCGGATCCTGTTGACGTGTTTCAGATCCTCCTAATATAGTGGATCCCGCCATCGAGTTTCCAATAGTCTTAAGATACTGGATCCCGTCATTGCATTTCCAATCTAGCAGATCCTGTTGTACTTCAGAACGTCTTAATCTAGCGGACGCCGCTGTCGAGTTTCCAATCGTCTTAATCTACTGGATTCCGTCGTCGTGTTTCAGATCGCCTTAATCTAACCGATCCCGCCGTTGTGTTTCCGATCTAGTGGATCCTGTTGCTATGTTTGCTCAGACTCACATGCAGAGCTGCTCTGTTCGCCGACAAGAGGCCGATGCTACCGTTGGGAAGGACATGCAGACTGAGCACGCTCAGTCGTTTCACGTAGGCCATCGCCCGCTGCAGTGTCACCTGCTTCCTGCGGCGAGTCAGCATGGCGTCGAGGCACCGCAGCACAATGATGAGGTCATCATTAGATGCCCCTGGAAAAAAGATGGGAAGTGAAACTGTCATGTGCTGTTTGTAGATTCCATACGTAAACGTTTTATCGACGTCGTAGCTCGTCCAGTGCTTTGCCACCATTTCTGGTCGACTGCAGGGAGGGGCTTAGCAAAGGCCAATCACAAAATGAGAAAAATAAACCAACAAAAAAACCCCAAAATGGACAAAATAATCATGAAAATGAATGGAAAGTTTAAAAATCAATGAATACTAATAAAATGAACGAGAACAAAATACTAAATGAACTGATTGATATTATGAAATAACTGAAACCTCACAAAATAATCCAGAAAATTAACAAAAAATAGTTTACTTTCTTCTTTCTTATTGACCAGATGTGACACACGGTGCGTTCACTGACCTGCATGGAGCGTCGGTAACATCCTGTAGAGCTGAGAGTAGAACTTGAGCGGGTCAATGTTCAAAACGTCACCTGAAGAAGAAGAAAAAAAAAAAACCCCAAGACTTTATCTTCACAGTCATGTGATCGCAGGCACGTTCCTGTGTCCTTTCAAAGTAAAAGCCTGACCTTGTCCTGACAGGATGGTGAAGACGGTCTGGATACAGTGAAGACACTCCCGAGTGGTCAGATCCTGCACAGAATGAACCAATCAGCAGCCGGCACTAACATTTACAAATGTTCAGGAGGCTTACATTTATTTTAGACAATAAAAATATGTAAAAATAATGATTTCTGGACTAATCAGACTAAATGAACACAAATAATAAATTCAATAATCCAGAAAATGAAGGAAAATTAACAAAACTGACAAAAACAATGACCAACATCATGACAATATTGAATTAAAAACGATGAAAATGTTTGAGATGGTGAACAAATATTATGACCATGATTTCAGTGGAATCACGGGTAATAAACACTTCTGGTAACAACATTTTCCAGAAGTGGTAAGGAAAAAAAAAAAAAGAAAAAAGAAAATTGGCCAAAATTTTGTCCTGGCTAACAAAAAAAATAGTTGCATTACAAAGGTTGGTGGAGGTACGGAGGAGGCGGCAGGGTTGGCATGAGGCACCGGGAAAGGAGACGGCGGTTTAAACCACGTTTACCGTCCGTGATCATGGGAAACGTCCGGTCCCACACCAAAAAGTTGGACGCGCTGACGGCTCCGACGAGGCTAACGAGGCTAGAATACAGGGAAGAAAGCGGAGTTTCTCCACGTGGAGAAGACCAGTGTGGCTGCGAGATAGCGGTTGGTCCCGAGTGTAGACAACGGATCCATGGCTGGAGGGGTTCGGTTTAGGTTTAGGGTTGGGGGTCGGGGTCTCCAGAGGCAGACTCAAAAAGTCCTGAAAACAGAGCAAGAAATAGCGCGACAGTGCTGCAGCCCTCCTCATCCTCCGCCAAGTGTCCTTCTAAATCATTTTAGAGCCAATTTCATTCATTCCATTTCAGATAATAATAATGAATAAATGTGCACGTACGGGTGTGTTTACATGCTTTATATGGGAGTTTTCATGGGTCCAGAACGGATTAATTGGTTTTACATGTATTTTATGGAAAAATCGGCCCTGCCTAACGAATGTTTCGCCCAACAAACGTGACGCCGGAATGGATTCATTTCATTACCCAGGGTTCCACTGTACTGTCATCTGTGTTACTTGAAGGGGCGGGGTTGAGGTGAATACTCACTCCTGATTGGATGAGACTCTGAAGCACGTTGACGAGGTCATCGAAGAACTCTAGGTTGATCAGGTGAGCAAAGCTAACAGGAAGTGACATCATAGTCAGTAACGTGGTGTGTGTGTGTTATCATATGCTGTGTGTCTGCATCGTACTTGGCCAGACCCTCCAGAACAGCCGACAACAGAACGGACTTCTGGGCTTTTTTCAGAATCCTGAAGTAGATGAGGAAGACGATGTTCAGCGTCTCCGTGTGCTGAAGATGAAGACAAAGAAGACGGTCAGTTTAAGGTGCAGCTTTTCCCGTTTACTTGCCATATTCGTGACCAATCCGAAGCAGCCAATGTGACTTTTACATCCACGGTCTCACCAGTTTGATTTTCTTTTCTTTACTCTCTGAAGCTTCGGCCTCCAGCAGCTCCTTCTCCAGCTTCTCCTCCGCCTTCTTCCACTAGAACACACACATTAACACACTGTGTCACTGCTGGAGGAGGTTCTACAGAGACACCGGTCCCGTGTAAGACATGGATGGACTGACCTTCCTCTGCATCCGGGACAGGTTCCTCCTCTTCTCTTTGTTGTTCATGAATGTCTTCTTTGGTGCCGTGTCCTCCAGGTCTTTCTTCATCTGCACCTCCTTTATCCTGAGGCTGAGGAGAGTCTGGAGCACCTAGGCGAGGGGGCGGAGCCACCGAATTATCATCACAAAGGGGGTGGAGCCACAGCTGCAAGTGCCATTACCTGATTCTTAACGGAAACCACATCTGTGCTACAGTCGTAGCCAAAAGTTTATGCACTGCCAGATTTTATATTTACACAAATTTGGTTCATACTGTATTTACAGTCTTTGAAAATTTATTTATAAACAATAAAACGCTGATCAGCAGGGAAAGCGAAATGTGTGGAGAAACAAATAAAAACTGTCGTAGTAAAATCTGCACAAATTCTGTTACAACATTTAGGACAAACACAATAGTTTCAGAAATTTTATTATAACTTATATAAGTTAGCCCAATTACAAGACTAGCTAGTGAGGTAACTTAAATGTTGGCTAGCACATCGTAACTTTAAATAACATTCAAGATAAAGAAATATATCTTATGATAATCTTAGTGTGGTTAGTGTGGTACCATAAGCTAACTTTGGCTAGCTATGTATATTTAGTTAAAGGTAACTACTAAGAAGCTAATTAAGCAACTTATGCTAATGTTGGCTAGCGAGGCACCTGTCGCTAATGTTGGCTAGCGAGGTAAGTGTGGGTGACGGCTACTGAGGTAACACTAGCTAATGTTGACTGGTGACGTAACAATAGATAATGATGGCTAGCAAAATACCAGTAGCCACTGTTAACTCGCAAGCTAACATCAATCATCTTAAGCTGCAGTTGAAGTTACTTTATACACCAATAAAACTTTGTGTCCAGAGCCTGAGTTAATTTAATTAATAGAGAAAATGAGGCTGATCTTCACTTCTTTAGCATCATGTTAGATGGTTTGTCCAAAGAAAATACAGCACAATTTACAAAAGAAAACATCTATATAATAATAACTAATGCAAATGTTCTAATTCATCACAATTAAAACCAACTAAAAAGAACACCTAACCCTTTAATTTAATTTTAACATATTTTAGGTAGTAGTACTGGTGACAGGAGGTAGTATTTACTCGTGCTTCACAGCTCAGCGTTCGATTCATTACCTCAGGTCTGATGTTGTAATTCAGACTCTTTACGAGACCAGAGATGACGCGAACGGTGGCTAACGCAGCTCCCCCCACTTTATCCTGCTGGAAGAGTTTCCTGAACGCATCACAGCACATGTCTGATACCTGCAACATGGAGACACCTGAATGCATCGTAACACGTCGGGAACATAGACACCTGAATGTTACATATCTAAAAGCTGAAAGACACAGCCACTTGAGTGCACGACAGCATATCTGACAAACACACAGGAAGCTGAATGCATCACAATATATATTTCTCCAACGTACTGAATTTTTAAGTGACGCCTTTATATTTTTGTTCAACATTTTTGTGCAACAACTGAAAAGGCTCTTGCTTTTAATGTGGACCTCAGAACGATGAGAAGCATCTGGTGAGCAGATCCCAATGATCTGGAAGGAGTACGAGGGGTTAAAAGATCCGTGAGATAAGAAGGTGCTAAGCCGTTTAAAGTCTTAAAAACAAAAAATAAAATCTTAAAATCTAATCTAAAACCAAATCTGGCGTGTGTTCTCGCGTACGCGTGGCTCGTGACATTCGGGCAGCGTTGTTCTGGACCAACTGCAGACAGGAGAGAAGGGACTGAGTCACTCCTGAGCAGAGGCTGTCGCAGTAATCAAGCCTCAACGAAATGAATCCATGAATGACCTCTAAGTCTGACAAGGACAGGAAAGGCTTGACCTTGGACAGGATGCTTAGTTGAAAAAAGCTAGCATTTGTCTGTCAAACGATGGGCACTGTCAAAAATTACCCTGAGGTTCTTCGCAGTAGTTTTGTTATAAAGACGGAAAGGACCAAGATCAATATTGTGGCTGGCGTGGAAGTCAGGAGGTCCAAATAGAACATCTGTCTGGTCTTCATTTAGAGTCAAGAAATTGTGAGACAAACTGGTCCTAGGTGACAGGTCAGACTAACAGCGATTCAGAAGACCCTTATGACTATGTCTTCCTGTGGGCCCCCCACCTGCAGGAAGAGTTGTAAGGGTCCGGTGCTGTGTGGTTTGGGTGGCAGCTGATGGCAGGGGCCAGGGCGGTCCAATCCCTGGTTGCCAAAACTAGCTCCAACTGGGAGGAAGCCCAAGGGCAGACCAGGGACAAGCTGGAGGCGTCTCTTGGCTGGACTTGGAATGCCTGGCGGTCCCCTCAGAGGAGCTGGAGGAGGTGACTGGGGAGATGGAAGTCTGGGTGACCCTGATCAGGTTAAGCAGAAGATGATGGATGGATGGATGGATGTCGTGAGCCATCCAGGACTTTACGTCGTTTAAGCAGTTCAACAGAGTTTTGAGGCGAGTACGGGTGTTACGCTTCAGAGGAACGTAAACCTGACAATCATCTGCGTAGCAGTGGTAGGAGATGCCATGTCCAAAAACCAGGAGTGGACCTTTCTCTCAGCAGGTCACAAGACTTCACATTTGACAGGTGTCAGTCAGTGTTTCTACACCTAGTCCCGTCTTTCTGACATCACAGTTTTGGTTAAGGTTAGTCATACCTGTCTGACGGGGTCATTCATGAGGGGGACAAGGGCGACGATGATGTTGTTGTGGAAGTTGAAGTGCGGCAGAGCGATAAGCAGCTCACACAAACATTTGATAGCGACTTCAGCCAGACCTCGGTACGACTGGAACCCCACGGCCTGACTGCGCTTCCTCTTCTTCTGCTTCCAGTCTGAACGAGAACAGACGCACACTGACACACCTGGACAGGTGTTTTGTGTTTCTGTGTATGTGAGTACTCGTGTTACCTCTGATGATCTGCTCCAGGTCCTCCAGGAAAAACTTGTACTGACTCACTAAACCTTCTTCAAACTCTTGTAGCTGCTTAGTTTCCTTTTTTACCTGCGACAGAAAAAGGCATGTTAACCTCTGACATCCAGACGTCTGACTTTAAACTGACACCAACCGAACAAATAGAGGAGGAAACGTTACAGACTCCGAGAGGTTTAAGATTCACAGTACAACAGCTGATGAACAAACATACAGACTAATATGGCACAAAAGACAACAGAAGTGCATAAAGGAGACGAGACATAACTACATGAAAATGATGCAAATAAAGAAATAAAATGGTGAAAACTGTAAAACAACAGGCAGCAAAAGTAACAAGCAGCAACATGTAACGAGACAAAAAAGACGTAAAAAAACTTAAGATGCAATGAGATGAAAACTGTACAAGATCAAAGAAACAAAATGCAAAAAACCTAATCGTATCAAAGACATGACACGGTGGAAACGACTACGATCGGGAACCTCAACAAGCTGGAAACTAGAAGCTGTTGATCAAAAATCAGTTTAAGTTTTAGAAAAAATAGTTCTTTGAATATACGGTGTTTCTTTCTTTACAAGTAGTAGCTCCTCCCATTGACAGGAATCCCCCCCCCCTAAACTCCAGAATTAGAAACTGTCCAAAATGTTGGAAGGGTTTGACTGTGGTGACCCGTCAGTAGAAGAAAAAAAAAAAAATTTTACAGGATCATGAAAGATTTAAATAAACGAGCTATATATAGACAGTCGGTGAGAACCAAGTATAAATTACCCTAAAATGTAGTTTAAAGACAAAGGTTTTCTCTGGGGGCAGAAATCTTTACCATAGACTTCTGTTATAAATGGCACATGCGCAACAGGACCGATACAAAAGACAGAAGAACACCAGGGCGCAAAAAGTTCCAGCCACTGTCTTTGTGTTTGGGATCACAGGTCAACACCTTCGGTTGAGGTCCTGCCTCGAACGGAGGAGTCTGCCTCAGTCTAAGAAGAAGGCGTGGCTAACTGCTTGTGATGAGGCCGGCTCTTTATGTTTTGTTTTGCCTGCCTCCTGTTTCAACTGTCAGGAAAGTGAACGAGCGTGGATTCGGTTTAAAACATTTTCCTGACAAAGCAAACAAATATTTTTATTTCAATTTCATCTAATCTTTTAAAATAGATGTGTGATGCATCAAAATGGTGCTTTGGTACACTCTAGTGGTGAGAAATGGTTACAGCACATCCAAAAGCTGACTTGCATACTACTCACCCACAAAAATAATTTCACAAGCCACCACTGGTCAATAACCATGACAAGTTTTGAAGCAATTTTGAGTTATTACAAATTTTCTTTTACCAAGCAGCACCCACTATTGACAACTAAGTGCTCCACTTTTCCTTAAAGCTGACAGGGTTTAGATCTTTATGTCATCAATAAACATGACTATCCATCCATTTTCTACCCCTTAATCCTCTAGTTCCATGTAAATAAGTTCATTCTTTTAGACTCCATCACATTCGCACGTCAGGTATGAGGATGTGGACATGGGCTCATGAAACCAATAAATATGTGGCATTTTCGGCCGATAATAATGTACATAAAGTCTGTCTGATGGTTCACTGTCACTTCTTGAAAATGTAATCGGAGTTTGAAAGTTTAGCTCCGGAGCCTCTTCCAGAGAAAATCAAAGACAACAGAACGGTAAAACATCAAACCTTCGCGTGTTTTCCATCAGCATCCGCTACAAACACCCGTCAGCTTTGAATCCGAGGTACAGTCCTTCAGCTGGAATCGATACGTAAAGCAGGTTACCTTGGTGGCCTTTTCTGCTGAGGTCAAAGGTCGGATCTTGTAGGTGGGGGTGATGTCTTTGAAGATCTCCATCAGGGAAACGAGCACGAGCTTCCTGACCGTCACCGCCACCGAGGGGTCGGACTCCATCAGCATCCCCCGCAGCTCCTTCAGACGCTTTATCTAGAAAAGAGACAGCCACGAAACACAGACTCCATCAGTATCCCCCGGAGCTCCTCACGATGAAACGTCCAGGATACGTCAGACATGTCAACAGGACCCGTGGATTTAATTCTGGTAGTGATCGGGATCATCATCTGGATCCAGGAGATTTTTAAAGGATTCTAGGGACAAATTCAACGCAACGCCACAAATTACACCCAGAAAGTGTCCAGTTGACGGATCTTCAACATTTACAGCGCTAGATCCAGAAGAAAACCACCATTATGGAAATATTATTGATGTGAATAACTACTGAACTAATAATGATACGTATGTGATTCCAAAGGTCAAAGAATCCAATAGTGAGGCTCAAATACATTTAAGAATATTACTTTTGCTGCAATAAAGATTATGGACAAATGAACATAGGTTCAGATGATAACGGTAGGTCTTCACTATGAAGACCAACTGAGCTGCCTTGGAGGAGGTCTGCACTCTCTGAGGGGTTTATAATACAGAAATGAAACACATGAACAACCATCAAACGTCAGCGGCTCCTTTAAACCCGCAGACTCACGTTGTTGATGGGGTCGGAGACGATGGCTGACCCCAGGCCGGCGATGCTCGTCCTCCTCTCGTTGATCTTCTGGTCTCGATGCTGCTCCATCTCTTCTGGCGTCAGGTGCTCGACGCTCTCCGTCGCCCCCTCTGCTGTGGAGGACACGCGACAGTTAGTCCCGCGAGTAAACAGCCAGGTGAGTCACAAAGAGGCAGGCCTCGGGTGCGAGCGTCATCCTCACCGTCTTCAAACTGCTCCAGCTCCGCCTCCTCGTCCTCTGGCTCCTCCTCCTGCCGTTGGATCACTACACAGACGAGCAGCAGAAACGGTAAATACCCAGAAATCCGGACTCCACACCCATCGACGGGGTCGAAAGCGAACAGATCGATCGAAATCACGACCAAAAACGGTCTTTGTTTCTGCTCCTTGCTCATCAATCATATTTCATGTTGTTCCTATTTTGCAGATTTTTGTCATATTCTTGTTTATTCCCTCGATCACTGGCTTCACTTTCTTTGACAGTTTGTTGTTTATTTTACCAGCTCGTTTATTCTGTTGATATTTTCAGGATTTTTTTTGGCTCATTTTGTTCATTCTTAAACTATTTTGTTGATTATTCTGATATTTTTGTTGGTAATTCTGTTCATTTTTTTGGCGTGTTTTGTTTGGTCATATTTTGCTGATTATTTGACTACTTTATCGATATTGTTGCTTATTGAATTTTGAAAACACTGCTCTTTTTATCATCAATTTGTAGATTTCATTGCCGATTTTTGATAAATTTTTTCATTATTTTGCTCATTTTTTTGCGTTTGACAGATCATTTTTATGTCATTTGTAATAGTGTCATTTTGTTCAATTTGTTGATATTTTACTGATTTTTTTGTTGAGGTTTATTAGTGGGATTTGCTGAGTCATGCCTCAGTCCCACTATTGTCATCTTCAGTCTTTAATCTTCTTCTTCCGGACGTTTTTTGTCGTGTTTCTACTCCTACATTTTTTGTCCGATTCAAACCGTTCAAACTTCACATTGTTCGTCTTATTCAGTTCATTGCTGACGTTGATTTTCATAATTCTAACCGTGATCATTTTTTAAATATTATGCTTTTTTTTGACAATTTTTCCCCCCATAGGAAATGAATGGAAAACTAACGGAATGTGTGGTTCCCATGGCAACGACAGGGCTTTGTTTACTGCTCCACTGAATAGTTAATTTAACTCTTGCACTTTTCCAGCATGTTCAAATATTCTGACTCAGCGATTCCACGCCGTCTCGTCACAGACTGAACATTTTCTAGTTTGTTTTTAAAATTTGAAATTAACTTTTGTTCTGTAGTTTTTGGTCATTTTTCTTTAGTTCAATATTTGTATTATTTGTAGTACTGGTATTTTTGTTGATATTTTCTTGATTATTCTACCATTTTTGGATCATTTTCATTCCGGATAATTTTTTTTTAGTTCATTTACAAATTTTACTTATTTTTCATCCCTTTATCGACAAATGTGCTCAATTGGTTGATATTTTCCAGATTATTTAGCCAATGTTTACCATGATTTTTTTTGCTCACTTTCGTTCTAACTGCTGAACGATACAAACAAATGAGACATTTCTTTGTGCTTGTTGGAATATTTTTGTGGATGAATGTGGAACTGATGCCCTTCCCGGTAACACCTCACCTCTCTCCACACTCTGAGGGATCACCCCGGTCTTGTCTTTGATCGGCAGCAGGTGGATCACCTCCTTCTCCTCCGTCTTCGCCATTTTTCGGGGGAGCTTCTCGTAACCCCGGATGACGTCCGACTTCCGCTTTTTGGTGCTGTGAACCGGAGCGCTGAAACGGAGCATCCATCAGTGCTGCACTCGGTATTAAAAACACTAAATCATCCTCAAAGTCTTCACCACAAAATGCCCCCCATGTACCTACTACTGCTGCGGACATAAATGTGCGGGTGTGAAGTAGCTGATTTCCATGCAATTTAGGTTTTTATTCATTAGAGTAAGATGATTAAGAGCTAAATTAGATGACACGGTGGTACTGCTTCGTTTTCTGCGTTGAGGTACGAATCCATAAACCTACCAAACTTGGTATGTGATGTACGCAGAGACCAGAGGGAGCGCCCCCTGTGGACGGGTATGTGAACTTAATGTAGAGCGTAAATGGGCCTTTAGAAGGATTACAGTTCTGGTTTGTGGTGGTGCTGGTGTGAACGGCCCTTTACAGCGTTTGTGGTCATGTTACCATTGTGACAGGTCCCTGGTGATGAAGGAGGCTTTGCGGGCCATGTCGGTCATCTGCTGCAGGTCCTCCTCCTCCATCATGTCCATCGGCAGAGTCTCCAGAAACTCCTCCTCTTCCTCCTCCTCCTCTGTCAGTGAACACAGCAGTGCATTATGGGAGACAGTTTGTAAAACAGTCTGTCACTGTCCAATCTGTGATACAAAGCCGATTTGTTCCACACATGTAAAACACAACATCCTTCCACCACTCACGGCATTTCTGTAATTTACAAAAAATACATACCGGTAGTTTAATCAGACATACATTTTTTACACTTATCAGCAATGGAGCTAAGCTAAATTTCAAATTAAAGCTAGTAAGGTAACAATGGCAAACAACAACAAGCTCGTCAGTTCAGTCAGACTGGAGAGAAATAACTTTAAAGTTGTTTTAAAAACCTCACATTCATGTCTTTTGAGAAAATATTTCTGTCTGAATCATAAGTGTATTCAGTTTAACAAAATGTAGGCATTTCATTCATGCCACATATGACACACACTTAACAAGGCATATTCATGTTCTATGAAAATATGTGAATATGTTTCATCTGAAGTAAAACCCGAAGATAAGGCAATTACAGATCAAATTCACGCTCAGACTTACAGACTGAGTTTTTGGGTATTGGTCAGGTTCTGGCTACAGAGACCGACGAGGCTTCTGGTACCGACTCAATTTCTGAGTGCTGATGGACACTGACGGGGTTTGTGGACATGACGGGGTTTGTAGATACTGACGGGGTTTCTAGATAGAGACGGGGTTTCTGATAGAGACGGGGTTTGTGAATAGTGACAGGGTTTCTGATACAGACGGGGTTTGTGGAC
>JAQQAE010015667.1:0-11983 GCA_029823295.1 Pseudamia nigra
ATCTTTGAGTCCATCTCATGAAAAATGGGATCAAAAACAAAAGTGTTGCGTTTATATTTTTGTTGAGTGTATAAACAGGTGAGTTTCATTATGGGGTAAAAAGGAGCATCCCTGAAAGGTCAGTCATTCATAAGCAAGGATGTGGTGAGGACGAGGTTCACCACGTTGTGAACAACCGCAAGAGTAAATAGTCCAACAGGATACAAATGTTTCTCACCATACAACTACAATGAATTTATGGATTTCATCATCTACACTCCATAATACCATCAAAAGATTCAGAGAATTTGGAGAAAATTCTGCAAGTAAGCAACAAGACTGAAAACGTTCGATTTCTCAGGCGGCGCTGCATTAAAAACTCACATCACTGTGTGAAGGATGTGACCATATGGGCTCAGGAAAACTACCGTCAGTAACACAGTTCATCACTACATCTACAAGTTAAAACTCTACCATGCAAAATGAAAGCCATATATCAACAACACCCAGAAACGCCGTCGGTTTGTCTGGACCCGAGCTCATCTGAGATGGAAAAGTGTGCCTTGGTCTGACATGTTCACATTTCAAATTGTTTTTGGAAATCATGTGGTTAGGGTTATTGTCCCTTGTGTCATCCAGGCTAAAGAGGAAAAGGACCATCCAGATTGTTATCAGGGCAAAGTTCAAAAGCAGCATCTGTGATGTTGTGTTAGTGCCCCCGATGGTTGCACGTCTGTGAAGGCACCATTGATGCTTTAATGCTATAAGATACATAGAGATTTTGGAGCAACATACTGTATGTTGCATCCAAGCAAGCTCTTTTTCAGGGACATCTCTGATTATTTCAGTACAACAATGCAAAGACACATTCTGCATGTTTTACAGCAGCGTGGCTTTGCAGTAAAAGAGTGGGGGTGCTATACTGACCTGCCTGTCACACCTGTCTCCCACAACAAATGTATGACGCATTACAAAGTGCAAAACACACTGGAGACCACAGACTGTTGAACAACTGAAGTTGTACATCGGGCAAGAACGGGATAGAATTCCACCTACGAAGCTTCAAAAATTAGTGAGTGTTGATTAAAGGAAACACAGTGGTAAACATGACCCTGTCCCAGCTGTTCTGGAACATGTTGTAGGCATCAAATTCAAAATGAGGAAATATTTGAAAAACAATAATGAAGTCTATCAGTTTGAGCATGAAATATCTTGTCTTTGTCATGTATTCAGTTGAATAAAAGTTGAAAAGGATTTGCAAATCATCACATTTGTTTTACACAATGTCCCAACTTCATTGGAATTGGGGTTCTTAAGCCTTCATTGTTATACATGTTATATCTTCAATTTACAGTATAAAACACATTACAGTGTTACATGTGGATGCATGTATCACATAGAAAACGTAGATATTATCTCAATTTATTATGTATTATTTATTATGTGCTTTGGTCCTGTTTTGTGAAAATTTCCAGGAGGATCCATCAACACCTGATTAAAAATGTCCCCAATGCTCAAACAAAACTTAGGTCCAGGATATCCAGCCACCAGAGACCTTTGGGAAATGCTCATCTCTGTGGCAAACTATAATACAACTTCCCAAAGTCATCAGGTTGATGACATTTTGATGACATTTTCTCTGAAACTGTTTGTGCGATATCACACATCACAGCACATGTTTTATGAACAGACTTAACCCTTTCAGCGCTGACACACAAACACACACTGAACTTGACTTAATCTGCATCTGCTTTTGATTATTTTGTTCAATTTTATTCATTTTCTTGATAGCTTTGATTATTTTTTAAACTAATTTTCTTGATTATTTTGTTCATTTCTACTTATTTTCTTGATTATTTCATACATTTTTAATCATTTTCTTGATTATTTTATCCATTTTTACTCATTTTTTGTTGTCTTGTTCATTTTTACTCATTTTCTTAATTATTTTCTTCTCTCTTGAGTGTTTCCCCTTGAATGCTCTGGTATCTACTGCCATGGATTTCCATGGGCGTCGCATTTCTAAGCTTAAGTAACATCACAACCTGCTTTTATCATTTGCGTCTTGATTGTTTTGTTCTCTTTACAGACGTATGAAGAAAAGGTACAAATAAATCTATTAACATTTCACCGTAAACACAGAAAATGAACTCTAATGTTTGATGAGCGACGCTAAAAATCCCCAGTAGGATCCAGAGATGCCCGACTAAACCCCTGCCCCCAAATCAGAGTGATTCTTTTCCAAATTTATAAGGTTTTGCTTCCACTCCCACGCACTGAAAATACAATGTCTGGGGTATTACTTTTATCCTGAAAGGGAGGGCGTGGTAGCTGGAAGTGCAGCTTATGCGTAAGGGGAGCACTGACCGGTTAGGCACTGCATTTGAAGAGAGCTGAAGAGCTCTGAAGTCAAATACTACAGGGACAAAGTAGTCAGACATTCAAAGGTGAACACAAGACCAGTTTCAGCTACATCTTTAGTTAAAGTTTTAATGCTGCCTGGATTTAACACAAAAATAGTTTCCATTGGACTATTCCCGAAGTGGTTAATATACTGTATTTCATCTGCAACAACTTACTGTATTGAACTCCACAGTGATGTTCAGAGGCTGAGTGCGTAAGTTTTGTCCGACCACTGAGTGGTACAAAATTACCAAAAAAAAAAAAAGAGTAAAGATGAACCAAATAATCAAGAAAATTAAAAAATAAATACAAATTATTAAGAAAAGTAATACAAATGAACAAATTAATTATGAGAATGACTAAAAAAAAATTTTTAATTAAAAATGAATAAAATGTACAAAATAATCAATGAAACGAGTACAAATGAACAAAATAGTGAACAAAATGAGAAAAATAAACAGAATAATCAAGAATATGAACACAGATCAGCAAATCAATTATGAAAATGAATAATAATGGAAACAATAATTGAGAAAATGAGTAATAATGGACAAAATAATCAAGGAAATCAGTTAAAATGGACAAAAAAGAAAGTTATTAAGCATGATCAAAATACTCAAGAAAATACGTCAAAATGAACACAATTATCAAGAAAATTAGTAGAAATGGTCAAAAATAGTCAAGAAACTGAGTAAAAATGGACAAAATAACCAAGACAATGAGATAACAGAATAAACAGAATGATCAAGAAAATTAACACAAATGAACAAATCAATTATGAAAATGAGTAAAAATTTTAAAAATAAGAAAATTAGTATAAGAATAAACACAATTATCAAGAAAATGAGTGAAATCTGACAAAATAATCAAGAAAATTAGCCAAAATGGACAATATGATCAAGAAAATTACTCAAAATAATCAGAATGCTCATGTAAGTGAGTAAAAATTATTAAAATAATCAAGAACATTTGCAAAAATGGACAAGATAATTAAGAAACTTATTTAAAATAATGGCAATGGCTGGTTATATTTGGGGAAAAAACTTTTGTGAAGCTCTTGGATACAGTCATGATGTGTTTTTTTTGTTGTTATTTCTGTTATTATTTTCCATATTAATGTGACAGTATCCTGCATTCAGTGTCACGTATAAGCAGCATATTTCCATTGGAATTTCCCCTATTACCCACGTGGAACATACAGGTTTTAGTCCGATTATTTACAGAATATTTCGAAAGTGCGTGTCACAGGTTTAAGTTCAGACAATGATCCTCTCGGGTGCAGATTCTGCGCCACAGGATTCAAGCTGTGCATTTTGAGACGGATTTAAAAAAAATAAAAAAACTGACATGCTGTTTAATTCACTCCTTTTTGATTTTAATGTATGTTGTTTTGCCCCTTCTGTTCAATCTGTACGTGATTCCAGATGCTTACGGTAGGTTTTTATGGTCACAGAATCTAATAATGAGGGTCAAATAAATGTAAGAATATTTCTTTTTGGTGCAATAACATTATGGAGGAAATGAGCATATATTCAAATGATAATTGCAGGTTTTCACGAGTGTATACAAAGAGACACTGTGCTGCCTTGGCGGAGGTCTGCGCTCTGAGTGCTTCCTCTGACTGTGGACAAACTTTTAGCACGTTCCCTCACGCTGAAATGTATAAGACATATAATAACAACCTCTATCCGAATAGTCACGACATTCGACAAAACGACACCAATTAATGAACATTTCAGGCCCTAATAGGCCTCCGTAGCAACGGCCAGCAGTGTACTACCTGCCTATAGCGTAATAATTTGTCCATTTTAAATGTCATAAAGCCAATGACGTAATAACTTGCTAATGATGTAATCTAATTTTTGAGCCAATGACGTAATAGTTATGTAATAAGTTGTTGGCCTGCATGGCATTTAGAAAGTTATTTGAAAATGTAATAACTGCAGCCGATCATGTAATGAAACTGCGTTTCTTTGAAGATTTTTTTGACAGTTTTTGTGCAGTTTGCTCATTTTAAATCGATTTATTTGAAGGCATGCGCACTATGCAGCTCACTCTCTCCTTCACGACGGGCTGTAACAACCAATTTGACATTTTTTTAAAATTTCATGTCTCTGTTGTATGTTATCAGACATTCAAAAAGGACTAAATGACTGGCTCGAAAACTTTATTCCATTACTGGCAAGTTCTTACTTTATTGGCTTCATTCAATAAAGTTTCAAATGATTCTGATATCGGCTGGTAAGAGATGATCTGTTGCGTCAGGACGCATCTGTCAACAGTCACAAGCTTGGCCAAACTGTTTACGCGCGGGATATGAACAAAAATATTAGTGGAAGATTCATTTCCACGGGCCACGTGAGCAGCTCGTTACGCACCGGGTGTTTTTGGTGTGGATATAAACATCGTGGGCCTGACAGACGCCTGTCTCTGTGGCTGCGCGTCCATCAGTGTCTGTCCTGCGTCCCGCGGCACCTCGGGCTCCACAGCTTTGACAGCTCAGGTGTCTGGGAAGTTTCTCAGTGACTCGCCATTAGGTGGAAAACGCAAACCAGTTCACGCTGTGGACGTGAACTGGTGCCAATCAGACCCACATTTATGACATGACCTCTAATAAAAGTACAGGCAGATTTAGTCTGAACATGATGAAGACAGGGATTAAAAATACACAAAATGCTCTACTGTGAATGAATAAAATAGTCCAAAATGAGTCGAAATAATCAAGATCATTAGCAAAAAATGGACAAAACAATATAAGCAGAATACTCAAGAAAAATTAGTAAAAATAAACATCATAGTGAAGAAAATTAGTAAAAAAAAATTGTCCAAAAATGGATGGATGGATGCTTAAAAATAAACAGAATACTGGTGGAAAAAGAACAAAATTAAGAATATAATAAAATAAACGAACCAAGAAAGTGCACATCAATGATGATCAAGAAAACAATAAAAGAAACAACACAAGCAAGAATAAGCAAAAAAATGAGTAAAAATATCCCAAACAATCAAGAAAAATGAAGAAAATACGCAACAAAATAGTCAAGAAAATGAGTAAAAATGAACAAAACGGGTAAAGATAAACAGAATCCTCGGGAATATCAAGAAAACTATCAAAACAATGCGTGAAAAGGAACAAACTAAAGAAAAAAAATAGAGAAAGTCAATGAATTGAAACAGTCGAAATAATGAACTTTAAACGAGAAAAGTCAGTTGGTTTGAACTTATTTAAGCCCCAAATTTAAAATGAATAAAAGTCCAGTCCGAGTGTGTTGTGAAAGTCTTGAGCAGCGTTTGTTTGAGCTCAAAGCTCAAAACAGAAATACGTAATCTCAAACTTAGAAAAGTTTTCTATAGCGTTTTTAGACATTTTACTCTAAATATTAGTGAAAATTTATAAAGTTATACGCAAACTGAATAAATTGACAAACTATGTGTGACATAAATGAACCAAATGATGAAGAAAAATAACATAAAAACACCAAACAATCACAACATAGGTCGCCGACGGAAAAGAGAAACGAACTAAATGAGCACAAACGGAACATAAAAATTTAAAAAAAAATTAACAAAAATGGCACAAATTAACAAAATACTGGAACATTTAAAGAAACTAAATGGACAAAAACTGAACCAAATAATCACAAAAATCTAACAAAATAAGGTACAAACTGAACAATTAAAACGAACTAAATGGGTAAAAAAATTGAGCAGAATCGTCAAAACAATTAACAAAATGATGCCAAAATGGAACAAAATAGTGGAAAAACTGGACAATGAAGGAGCTAAAGCTGAACAGAATCATTTAAGATAAAACACACAAAAATATAATTTGAAACACAATGAAAAAATATCAACTAAAAGTGAACAAAAAAATCCAGAAGACAAACATAAGTGAATAATAGAATAAACAAAATAAATAAAATATTTTACAAAACTTAATGAAATAACGAACAAAAGACAACAAAATAATCCTGAAAAGTAGTAAAATGATCAACAAATTCCAGACGCGGTAGAAAAATAAAACACTCCTTAGTTTGGCAAAAACTGACCTGTAATATAAACAACCTGTTATTTGGCCAAAGAAACGAGCAAATACAGGTTTGTTTTGAAACGTCGCATTTCCAGGAAAAGTTTTACCGCAAACGAAGCCTTCATCTCGGTGTGCGTCAGCGCCAGACGCGGCTGCGCTTTTCCCTCCACACGGTCCGAGCTGCGCACGTTTGACGTGATGGACTGAATGTGTCTCCTGCTGTTCGTTCTCTGCGTCGCTGCTCCATCACCGGCGTGGCTGGAATCACACCGGGCCGGGTTTGGAAACTGTTCTCAGGCTCCGAGGACAATTACGCACTGCAAAAAAACAGCAATTGATGCCCCCCACCCCCCGTTTTCTCACAAGTTCCGTGATGTTTATAGGAAAGAAATATTACAACAGCAAGTAGGACGTCATAGAAATTAACAGTGTGTTTGAAATTGAACCCTGCATGTATTTTGCAGCCCTCATTTTTACGTAATGGCTAGTTAACTTCGCCATAGGCTCTGCGATCATAAATAAAGGACAATTGTGCCCTTCTGAACAAATCCCGCAGTCACTTTAGTCACATTTTTGATTAATATTTTAATCCTTTCCTAAATATAATCAGTTGCCACCGTTTGTCCTTTTTTGCGCCTTAAATAAGTCGATTAACTGAACGGATGGAAGTTAAAGCGTTAAGATTGGAGATTAAATTAGTTCTAAATTATCTGTACAATTTATTGGAATATTTTGTCAATAAATTGACGTTTATTTATTTTTGGTCTTTAACAATAAACTACCCTTGGTATTTCGCTGTGGCGACCCCTGAGGGGAGCAGCCGAAAGGAGAAGAAGAACAACAACAATAAACTACCCTTGCCAAACTTTTAAGACGAGTAAATATCACTATAGTATGCGTCCTGTTTAAATCTTATTACAGCTCAATAAGGAGTTGAAATTTCCTTTTTTTTCTGGGTTAAGTTTCCCTCTAAACTATTTCGTACTTTTTTGGTAGTTTCCCGTTGAAAATGGCCCTGTCACCTGTGAAAATAAGATCAGTGCGGGTCTAAAATAAGTCCCTAAAACTAAAATAATAGCGTACAGGACATCACTCCCACTACCCAGCTCCCCCTCCTCATCCTCCGTCCATTTCCCTCATCAGTATAAATGGTGAAACTTGTAGCAATAATACCCCCTTCTTTCAGACAGACGCCTCCCGCTGCCTCCACCTCCAGTCCGGCTGCCCTGAAGCCTCGCGGCTGGGGATCTTGGAGAGCCTTTCTCCACAAACAAAAAAGCCTCCTGAAGGGGAACAAAAGTGACCACATTTTCCCTCCGTGTCCCCTTCTAAGCGCAGAATAACCCGCTGCCTGTCCCTCAAATGGGAATATTAGGACGTCAATCTCACGGTCCCTGTGCGCTTTTGTCTTTGCTGAGTGCCCGGCTCTGCCTACCACACACCTTTTGTCCCACAATCCAATAAGAGCCATTATTCCAGGTCTGTAGCGCGGCTGCATCTCGGTTTTCTGGGGTACTTTAGGTGCTTAATCGCGTCCTTTATAGGACCTCAAATGGAGAATAACTTCCTCCTTTCACGTCGCCTGGCACCAGGACAAAGGGTTCCCGTGGCCTGGCCTCTTTCCTCTATGTTAATCAGGAAAAACTCTGTTATCATCTCCGTATTTTCTACTGTAATGGAACACATGTCTCTGTCTTTCTGAGTTTGCCTAAATCTATTTGATCCTAGTACAGAATCAAAACGCTCATGTGTTTTTCTTTTTACTAAATTTATTTGAATAGGTGCGAAATAAACTAAACCAAATCTCTGTTGAACCAAAACACTTTAAAGCAATTCATTCTCGCAACAGCCTAAAATATTCATTGTTAAAAACAAACATTTTTAAAAATCGTCTTTTACACAAGGAGAAATGCGCAAACACCTGCGCAGTCCTTGCTCCGTGCTCCCAACAACCACTGCACCATAACTTGAAATTTCATCATGTCCAGCCTTTACGCACACTAATTTCAGAGGCAACGCCTGATGCCCAGCGTGAAAAAACCACCCGAACTGATCGGAAATCCAAACTCTTATCCGTTTATAGGCAACACTGTATCTGAGGCGCTCTGACCTCTAACACACTTCTAAAAATGTCACCAAAAATGAGCGCTCCAAACTGTGGTGAAGCTACCACGCCCGGATCCCCTGCAGGGACCCCTGGCAGGAGCTCACCGCTGTCCCTTGATGCGTCTGGGCCTGTGCGGAGCCGCCGAGGCCGCTGACGTTTCCCAAGTTCATGTTCATGAAGGCGTTGTGGTTGCTGGACGGAGGAAGTGCGGGGAGGCTGGTGTATGTGCAGCTGTAGTTGGTGTTGTAAGCTGGGCTGTTGTATGTGTAGGTTGGGTATCCGTTATAACTGTACGGGTTGGATCCGTACGCAGTCGGTGCGCCGTAGCTTTGCGCACCGCCCAGACATGGCTTCCCATCCCGGACTAGCACCGGCACGGCGACGCGTCGGGGCGGCGGAGGGTGGTGCTGCCCCGCCGCCTCCAGAGACTTGTCCTGCCGCTGCCGTTTGCACTTGTAGCGGCGATTCTGGAACCAGATCTTCACCTGGTTGGAGGTGAGTTTGAGCGTAGTCGCCAGGTGCTCCCGCTCCGGCGCAGACAGATAGCGCTGCTGCTTGAACCTCCGCTCCAACTCGAACACCTGCGCCTGGGAGAAGAGCACCCTGGGTCTCCGCCGGCTCCTCTGCTTCTGCACCGTCCTCTCCGCGTCTCCGTGACCGCCCTCTGGTGCTTCTTCCCTGGACACCAGCCCACAGCTCTCTGGGCAGGTTGGAAAGGAAAGTCATGATTTAAAATCTCTGATCTTTCATCGAAGATAAAATATCAGCATTATGCCAGTTTCTGAGTCCACACCCACCACAGCTCATTTCTCCAGACATCTGAGCGTTTTGAACAGCAGCCATACCTCTCTTAAATTCAGTCAACACTTGTCAACTCCGAATAATCTGCCGCTGCAGAAGCTACACTCAAACATTTCCTTCCTTTGTCTGACCACAGAGCTGGGAAACCGCAATTTTCATAATCACTTTCCATAATAAAAACGAGACAGTTGAATGGAAAACACCAGACGATAAAAGAATCAAATCACACCTTAAAACAGACCAAAAAAAGGACACAGCTCTGCAGGTTTAAACACTAAAACTGCACTGAACAGAATCCCTTAAACTGAGTGAGTCAAAAGGAAATGAAACCGTGACACTGTGACTGTTTATTAGCGCTACTTCTCCGTGTCATTTCTTTTACAAGCCTCTTTAAACTAATTGCCGGGTTATGGTTCACACATCATAACAGACTCTGCCATAACAGTCGCGCAGCTGAGCCACTACACAGTGTTTGACATTTGCAGACTTTACTGGATGCGTCTCAGGCCTCAGTGCGCAGAGATAGTGACGTGCACCATTTGATAGGTTTTTATTGGGATAATGTGTGGAGGTGGAGGAGCAGAGAGCAGGCCTCCTCACCTCCTGAGGAGCCCAGAGACCAAGACATGACCCTAAAACTGTCCACAGTAAACTTAAGCTTCCATTTATTTTCAGATTATGTTTATTAAATCCATGGGTTGTATTTTGTTGCCGCTTGGATTGTAAAATTAAATTAAAATGAAGCTAAAACGGGGCCAGCAGTGAAGCCAATGAACTGTTAAACACTGAAAACAACTTATTTCCTTACAAAAAGGCTCACAACAATAAATTATGAAATCGATTTAGAATAATTGTGGTTTAACTGCACATCGCGGTTCTGTTCCTCTTCTTTCTGACTGAATTTTGGTTCAGTTACTTTGGCGGCTGAATATGTAAACTACAGCTTTTAACTTGAGATTGAATAAGTAAAACAGCTACAGGTTTTTAATGTAAAACCTGGGCATGGAGTGTTTTTCCCTTGTTAAACGTGGGGGATTTTCCTGTCATATTTACTGTCTCGTGTTCTTTTGTTTTCTTTTGTCGGCGCCTCTTCTGCTTTACTCACTGCTCTCCTGATCCTCCAGCTCGGCGGCCTCCAGCTTGGCTCCCTGCAGCCCGGGATGGACGTACATGTCCGGGGACAGGCTGGTCTCCCCGCGGTCCTCCTCCCTGACCGCCAGCGCGCTCAGATAAGCCAGGTTGTCCTCGCCATCCGAGAAAGACGGGCTGTCCCTCGCCCCGGCAAGCATGCAGGACGGCGGGGTTTGGAAATGGTGCTGGGGAGACCCGGCCAGGTGCTGCTGAGTGTGGCACCGGTGCTGGAGCTCCAGAGACACAGACTGTTGTTGCTGCTGCTGCTGCTGCTCCAGCTTGAGGATATCCTTGACAGAAAACGGCGTGGATGTGAGTGGGCTCTGCAGCATCATGCCATCCAGGTCCCGCTCTGCAGCACCGAGGAAATGAAGCCCTCCGAGTAACATACACACCCCTTCTATTTTCCACTGTTTTTCTAACAGATAATTGAGCTTAATAGCCCCTTCTTTGGTAATTGGTGCTGCGTTAAGCCCCTGGAATCCCTCATCGCCGTAAATCGCACGAACACACGAGTATTATTCCCGGGTTTGTCCATGCAGGTCTCCTCTGTGACAGATAGAACGTGTTGCTTTGTAAATGGAGTTTGGACCGGGGAAGGAGCCTCCTCTGATCTCCGGGGGAGGGGGGAGTGGAAATGGAAAGTCCGTGTGGGCTTACACGGGAAGGATTTGGGGAGAGAGAAGGTGGGGCATACGTGACGTGGATTCATGGAGTTTAGCTTTTGACTCGGGTCCATTCGGTGCACAGGGAATTGTACTGACTCCACGCTCCCAAGTGTGTTTATATTTTTGGTGCTCTTCACTGCGCCTAATTGGCTCCGTGGCCGTTTACGCGTAACAGAAGACGAATTGAGCCAGTATTTTTAAAATAACTATTATGCACACTCCACTGTTTACCTTTTATGTTCTTTTGAATATAGATTTTAGCTTTTCCCCAGCTTTGGTCAGTGAATACATTAGGGCACTCGGAACGGTTCGTGCGTAAATGTCTAGGCAACTCGAGGTGACGCGTAAAGGTCTGCGGTCAGCTGAAGCCCACCTCCTCATACTGCAGTTTTCAGTTTGTTTGAAGTTAGCGGTGATTTTGAAGTGAATCATGTATTTTCCACAATGGTAGAATTAATTTTACTCAAGTACTCTAAATACAAATGAAATGTCCGTTTTGCGCATGTCCACGACATGTCAATTTCGCACTTTTTGCTCCATTAAAATGAGTTTTCCCGCCCTTCATCTCCCGTGGAAACCACTTTCCCCCAAATGTTTTCATTTGAACGTATGTGACAAAGGATGAAGCGTTTGTGCGTCGAGTTTTTATGAAAAATTGACTTACAGCAGGAAAACCCGACATTAATGCAGCTGTAAAATGTAAATGTAAAGCACCTACACGCACTGTTTAACTACTTTCGACTCCAGTAATTTTGCTGGTTTAAATCTGTGCTGCACAATTTTCATAATTGTAGAAAATGAATATAGAGAGACGTATAGGTAGAATATATATATATATATATATTTATACTGTAAAATACAGTA